>JAGKTI010036983.1:0-10983 GCA_018397915.1 Birgus latro
TTTATAGACTGGACAATCTCTTTGTCCAGGCTATTCCACAGGTCTATACATCTATAAGGAAAACTATATTTCTTGATGTCCTTCGAGCAGCTTGGCTTCTTTAGTTTCATTCCGTGTCCTCTTGTTGCTCTCTCATCCCCCACAAATAGATTTTCTCTGTCAATTTTATCTACTCCTATCATGGTCCTGAACACTGCAATCATGTCGTCCCACTCTCTCCTTTCTTCTAAGGAAGGCAAATCCAGCCTATCCAGCCTCTCTCTGTATGGCAAATCTGCCAGACTAGGGACCATCTTGGTTGCTGTTCTTTGTATTCTCTCAATCTTGTTATATCTTTCTTTTTGTGTGGGGACCACACTACTGCT
Organism: Birgus latro; assembly: GCA_018397915.1. Taxonomy (NCBI): domain Eukaryota; kingdom Metazoa; phylum Arthropoda; class Malacostraca; order Decapoda; family Coenobitidae; genus Birgus; species Birgus latro. Next base: position 366 of record JAGKTI010036983.1, read on the forward strand.
GCATATTCTAACCTGGGCCGGATCATGGCCACTATCAATTTTTTCATCATCTCCTCATCCATGTAATGAAATGCCACTCTTATATTGGTCAAGAGTTTATATGTCTCTCTCACTATCTTATTTATGTGCTTTTCAGGCGACAAACTATCCTGGACCAGCACTCCCAAATCTTTCTCTTCTCTCGCTTTTCTAATTGGTTCATTACCCATCAAATAATTCAATGATGGCCTCTTGGAACTTTTACCCATTTCCAATATTTTACATTTTTTTGCGTTGAATTTCATTTCCCACATCCGGCTCCAATCATGTACCCTATCCAGCTCCTCCTGTAGCATTTTACAGTCCTCTTCAACCTCTACCTTTCTCAAGATCTTTGCATCATCAGCAAACAGGCTTGCATAGCTGTTCACTCTATCTACCATATCATTTACATAAATCAAGAACATTACTTGGTGCCAACACCGAGCCCTGTGGGACACCACTTGTTACTTCCCTCCATCCAGATGTCCTGTCCTTTATTACTGTCTTCATTTGTCTGTCACTCAGAGAGTCTCTCATCCATTCCAGGAGGCTTCCCTTCAGTCCTCCTATATGCTCTAATTTCCATAATAGTCTCTTGTGGGGTACCTTGTCGAAGGCCTTCTCCAGATCTAAGTACACACAATCCACCCAACCGTCTCTCTCCTGTAGCACGTCAATCGCCCTTGAGTAGAAGCTCAACAAGTTGGAAACACATCTCTTCCAGATATTTTATCCATCTATCTTTCAGGATTCTCTCACACAATTTCGCAACCATGCTGGTTAGGGACACTGGTCTATAATTCAGGGGTTCTTCCTTGTTTCCTCCCTTATAGATTGGCACCACATTCGCCCTCTTCCATTCCCGAGGCATTTTCCCCTCTTCCAAGGAGCACACAATTAAACTGTGAATCTTATCCGCCAGTTGTTCTCTGCATTCCTTCAGTACCCAATTAGAGATTCCATCCGGTCCTGGGGCTTTCCTTACATCTTGAGTTCCCAGTAATTTATACACTTCCTGCACTTCCACTTTTATATCTTTTATCACTACATTTCTGATCACTCCCTCTCCTTCCACAAACTCCCTTTCCTTAGTGAAAACTGATTGGAAACATTTGTTCATTACTTCAGCTTGCATTACTGCATCCTTGTAGACCTGTCCTTCTACTTTCAGTTTGGTGATTCCTTCCCTTTGCTTCAATTTGCCATTAACAAATCTATAAAACAATTTGGGTTCATCCTTACATTTGTCAATTATACCTTTTTCAAAGTTCCTTCCTCTTTACGTATTCTTGTATATTCATTTCTAGTTCTTTTATATTCTTCCTTTGCTCTGATATTACCTCTCTTTCTCCATTTGTTCCATGCCATGTCCCTCTCTTTTTTCGCTATCATACACCTTCTATTAAACCATTAAACCACCTTTTTCCTGTTTTCTTTCCCACTTGCTCTTGGCACATATTTTTCCACTCCCAAATTGTAGAGGTCTAAAAAGATATCCCACTTCCTCTGTATCTCTCTTGTTTCTCTGAATTTTCTCCAGTCCGCATTTTCAAAAATTTTTCTCAATTCTGCAAAGTTTGTTTTCCCAAAGTTGTATCTTCCTTGCCTTTATAAAGCTCATCTCTTGGCACCACGTTCCCTGTTATCATCTGGAACTCAATGACCACATGATCACATTTTCCTATAGGACACAGATAATTTAAAGATTCAGTTACATCAGGTTCTTTGGATAGCAGCAAATCTAATCTTGCTGGTGTGTCATCACCTCTGAATCATGTCTCTTCTTTAACCCACTGTGTCATTACATTATTCATTGCTATATTTAACAATTTAGTGCCCCACGAATCTTCGCTGCCTCCCGAGTCCCATTCCTCCCAGTTCACCTCTTTACAATTAAAGTCACCCATTAGGATTATATTGTTGCTTTTCTCGATCACTTTCTGTAGATAACTAACAATGTCTGACAACATCTCCTGGTATTCATCGTCATTCCATGCTCTTGTCTTAGGGGGAACATATGCCACTGCCATATCTCTCTTACCATTCTCCCCAGTTTCTAATTTCAAATTTATGGCTTCGACCCTGCCCTCTGCCATTTCCACAGTATGTACGTTTATATTGTCCTTCACTGCTATCATCACTCCTCCTCCCATTTTTTCTTTTCTGTCTCTTCTCCATAGTTTGTATTTCGCACCTCTCATATGAATATCAATATCTTCTTTCAATTTAGTCTCTACAAAGCACATAACATTAGGTTCGTATACCCTCAGAAAATCATTGATTTCTAACCTTGCCGATATTAGTCCATCAATGTTTGTGTATGCCACTTTCAAACTTTTTTCATCGTTTTTTTATACTCTCGTCTCTCCTTCCTTCCGTCGGTACCACTTTCTCAATTTCTGGTCCATAACTCTCCAATAGAACTCTGGCTTCTCTTTCTCCGTTCATTGTTCGTTTTTTATCTTTGCTTCCTTTACTAACTCCTTTGATTTAGCTCTTTCCTCTTCATTTGCATCTCTCCTAATCCAAAAATTTTTAAACCCCTCTTTCTCTGACAATTTTCACGTTCTACTTATGATTTCATTCACTATTACTTGGGACTTAAACTTTACTTTCAAGGGCCTTGCCCCACCATCCTCGTACTTTCCTAACCTAAACACTTCTTCAATCTCTTCTTGGGCTTCGTTGTTTCCCTCCATAACCAGTGATATTATTTCTTTAGCCTTGCTCAGTTCCTCTCTCTCTCTTTCAGATCTTACTGTTATTCGTTTTTCTTTTATTCCTGAAATTATCACACATTTTTTCTTGTCTGCTACATCCCTGACCAAAATTCTCTACTTCTTAGTACTCTAACCACTTCCTTCTCCACTTTTTCCTTACTTTGTTGTTCTATGATCTCCTTCAAATTTACATTTCCTTCCTCCTGTATTTTCTTCCACCCCTTATGTTGCTCCTTGATTTCCTGAATATGCTCATCTTGCCTCCTCGATTTTGATTCGTACTCATCTAGTTTACTTTTTATTCTGTCCCTTTCTTCTTCCAACCTCTTATTCTCCCTCTTCAGCTGTTTTATTTCATTTGATGCTGATTCGTTTCTCACCTTTAATTCTGTAACTTCTTTTTCTTGTTCCTCTCTACGTGTGCTAACTTTTTCCAGTCTGTTCTGTAGGACTTTGATCTCTCTCTCTTGCTCTATGGTCCGTTCCTGCAGCTGCTTAACTACTTCCCATACCTTTTTTAATTCCTGGACATTCCTCTCCGCCGTTTTCTCTACTCCTGCTACTCTTGTTTGTTGCAGCTTATCGCTTCCTTTACCTACATTTTCCTCGGAGAAGCCCACAAATTCCCCCTCACCAGTTGTAAAGTGATGGTCTTCAAGAGAAGTGAAGCCAGTGAATGTACAGTGAGATTGGATGGGAAGGATATGGAGAATGTGAGTGAATTTAAGTACTTGGGCAGTGTGATGAGTAAGGATGGAAGTCTGGAGGGTGAAGTGCTCGAAAGAGTGCAGCAGGGAAGGAAGGTTGCTGGTTCGTTGAAAGCAGTGATAAGAAACAGGGAGGTGAGCATGGAAGTGAAAAAGTTGTTACATGATAGTACTGTGATACCAACTCTGATATATGGAAGTGAAGCTTGGACCCTGTTGGAAGGACAGAAGTCAAGAGTGAGAGCAGTGGGAATGAGTTTTTTGAGAGGAGCATGTGGAGTCACACGGAGAGACTGACTAACAAATGAGGAAGTGAAGGAGCGTTGTGGTGTGGTTGAGGATGTGATGGGAAGCGTTAGGAGAAGCACGTTAAGGTGGTTTGGGCATGTGGAGAGGATGGAGAGTGAAAGACTGACGAGGAGAGTGTATGTGAGTGAGGTGGAGGGGACGAGAGGGAGGGGGAGGCCGAGGATGAGATGGAGGGATGGAGTGGAGAGGTATATGAGAGAGGGGGGTGTGAGTTGGGAGCGTGGTAGTGAAATGGCAGGGGACAGAGTGACATGGAGGCGATTTGTTTGTGGCCACCCCGTGCGGGATTAAGGCGTCTGGCAATAGATAGATAGCTAGACAGTTGTAAACAATCTTCCGTCTCTCTCTGCCATGATACAGCCATATAGAAACTTTCTTTTTCACTTTGTCTTGTATTTTTAGGGCCGAAACTTGCGGGTTTTTTAAAACTAATATCCGACGGGACCACCACTCACGCATTCAATCACATAATCACAATAGGCTATCTCCTTTTCGCCGCTAGTTCTGCGATTATTTCCCCTCGATCCAGGAGCAGCTCCGTCTCTCTCCCTCTACGACCCATGTGTGTGTGTGTGTGACATATTTTCTCTTCCTTGCACTATGTTTGCCTAACACATGCGATGCACACAATAGATTTCTCGACGAACATTTGCTGCACGACATACGTATATAATGTCATACATGTGTCGCTATATGGCGTATTTTCTTGTCTCTGATCATTACTTAACTTTCCACTGTCAGTCAATGCATGCAGTATTTCTCGGTGAACACTCGCTGCACTATTTTATATGTATATTTCACACTGAACCATATGCAGTATAAAACACTATCACATGATTCCATCCCAGCCTCCTCTGTTATTCCCTTCCTTACTGTATGGCGTACGAGAGCGCATGCTCCCCTAGCAACTGATGCATATGTCTGTGTATCTCTGGCATAACATAATGCCTGCTATGGTAGGTCAGTTATTCCACTAATCCAGGCACTATATGTTTCACAGATATAAATAATGGCTTCACTATAAGGGTAAAATACATCATTTACCAGCAGGGTGAAAGTGGAAACCCCGCAGTAACAAACCAGACTCCTGCCTCTAGGCCTAATGGCTGATAACGGGCCCCAGTGCTTTACAAACAATATATCTATGTTCAATAGACACAGTCATTTCACAGTAATAGTCAAAAACACTGTAGAATCACAGTATTTCAATAATGGCTTCCGCCTCGGGTTGGAGGGGGAAAATGGCGGATTTAAAGGGACAACGCAACATGACACGACCCTGCTGTCTGGCTGCTAGTGAAGCACTGAGATTCTATTACTACGTACAGGTACATATGAGCCATTGCAGTGTTGCCAAGGTCTTACCTCGGGAGAGACACGTGGCTGCTAGAACTCACCAAAATTTGACGGAAATCGACCAAAAACTTATTTTTTGCTTAATTTGTTTTGCTTTTTCACGTGATTTGTGGCCGTGGGCTTCGACACACCACACCACATGGACTGCAAATCATGGTTCCGTGCCCAAAAGGGTTAATATAAGATACCAGTGTCACCTAGTGAAAAGTGACCATTTGATCATTGAAATGGAGGCATTAGTGAGTGAGATGGGAGTGAAAGAAGAAACATATAAACAAGATAGACAAAATTATGGAAAAACAGACTTTGACACTCTAAGACAGTATTTTGGAAACACAGATTAGAGCACAGTGACAATGACAAACTATATCCATGAGAAATTGGAATTATTATGAATATGTATGAAGATATTATCAGTAGACATGTCCCAAAATTTGCTATCAAAATGGAAAGGCAAAAGGAATAGTTTAATTATAGATGCAGGAAGACAGAGGAAAAAAGAAATAGAGCATGGAATAGGTTACAAGGAAGGCATAGTTTGAGTGCACGGAATGAATACAAGGAAGCAAGAAATGGCTATTCGAAGATGCAAAGTGAAGAAATGAAATATGGGAAGGATAAAGTGTCCAAAAGTAAGGAAGAACTAAAATTATTCTACAAATTATAAATGGCAAAATGAAAGCAAGGGATAGGATAGTGAGACTGAGAGATCAGGAAGTGATGTATGATAAGGATATGAGAGAGGAATCAGTAATAGGCTGCAATTAGTATTTGTAAATGAAGGAGAATTTATGGAATCAGGTAGAGAAGGGAGGGCCCAGCAGTTAGATGGGATAGTAGATCAGTGATTTTCAACCTTTTTCATCTCATGGTACAGTAAGCCAGGCACTAAATTGGTCGAGGCACACCATCAGTATTTAAGGATAGATTTGATCATTTAAAAGAAAATTAATGATAAGAATGTGTTCATAAATTACAAAAACTAACAATTTATTCATTTTATTCCTAAAGCATATTGTTGATTATGGCTTTCAAAAGAATTTAAATATTTTGTGCATAATTGCAGTTCTACACTATGGAATTCAGGGGAGAATTTAAAGCTTCCATTTGGGCTTTTAATAAACAACACATTTATTTATTTATTGCATCACTGAAAAACAAGGAGTTTAATGCACTCCATAAAAGTACCAATAATGTAAAAACTTATCCAAATGCTGTTTAAACTCCCACGGCACATTGGTTGAAAATCGCTGTAGTCTATCTATATCTATCTATATACCTAGGCTGCTTCCCCCAAGAAAAGAGAGGTAGCCGAGACAGGTCATCACACTCCCAATTTGCTCATCCACTCATACACATTCATTTGCATCTTAGCCCTAAAGGGGAGAAGGGACAGATCCTCACAGCACCACACCGCACGAGGGTCAACTACGCAGTGCAGTCAGTGACATCCGCAGCAGGGCCCGACAGCAAAGCTGGTTTACCCCTGCCACATCATAATGGATCCAGCCCCTTACCCGCACCTGACTTGATCAGCTGATCAGACAAAATGCAGGAGAATATCCCCTCAGGGCTGCGTCATCATTTATTCATTCACAATTTCTCTCCATTCATTTCTATCATGCACAGCCACTCTTCCTTGCTCAACAAACAACGCTCTCGCATCCAACGCTCTATTCACACTGTCCATCCATCCTATTCGTGGTCTTCCTCTCAGCCTTACACGTCTCACATCAGATCTAGGTATCTTTTTCACCAATCGCTCATTATCCATTCTCTCCATATGCCCAAACCATCGCAACCCTCTGCTCAACTCGATCAGCCATCTCCCGAACAATTCCAGACCTCCTTCACACTTCATCATTATCATTTTTCATTTGATCCATACGCGTCACTCCACACATACTCCTCAGACACCTCATCTCCATTACATTCAAACTTTTCCTTTCTGCTACACCCATATTCCATGTTTCAGCCCCATATAATGCAGTCGGTACCACAATACCCTCATACAGCCTTCTCTTTACGTCCATTCTGAGTGAACGACATCTAAACACTTTTTTCATTCCTCCCAGCACCTTTCCAATTTCATTCATTCTAAACTTCACTTCTGCATCTATTCTTCCATCCACAGCAACATGTGACCCTAAATACTTAAAGCACTTAACCTCCTCAAGCAACTCACCATTCAAAACTATATTCATCTTCCCACCATCTACCAACCTTGTACACTTCATCACTTCACTCTTATTCTCATTTATTTTCAGTTTCCTTCTTTCACACACCCTTCCATACTCCTCTGCCAACTGTCTCAATCTCTCCTCTGAATCAGCCACCAGTGCAGTATCATCTGCAAACAGCAGCTGCTTCAGATTCCACTCTCTGCCATCATTCACCAGACTCAGTCCTCCACCTAACACTCTTGCATTCACCTCCCTTACAACACCATCCATATAAATATTAAACAAGCAAGGCGACATCACACATCCTTGCCGCAGCCCCACTTTCACGGGAAACCAGTCACTCACAGTATTTCCCACTCTTACACATGGCCTACTATTTACATAAAAACTTTTCACTCCTTTTAGTAACCTGCCATCAAGCCCATACAGTCTTAAAACATTCCACAAAGCCTCCCTATCAATTCTATCATATGCTTTCTCTAAATCCATGAATGCCCAAAACACATCCTTACCTTTTGCTAAATACTTTTCACACACCTGTCTCACAGCAAACACCTGATCCACACATCCCCTCCCTCTCCTAAAGCCACACTGCTCATCACCAATCACTCCCTCTGTGCGCTCTTCAACTCTCTTAATTAACACTGCCATACACCTTACCTACAACACTCAACAGACTTATACCTACCTCTAAAGCTAATGCATTCATACTTATCACCCTTACCTTTATACAATGGGACCACACAAGTAGGTGATAGAAATGAAATGCTCCACCTGCTTAGGAAAATAGATATTGAAAGGATGTGCATATCAGTTGGTGCAGCCATTTCATAATATTATGATTAAATGCTTATTGAACAGAGGAGAGTTGCCAAATCACTGGAAAAGGGTAGATGTACTATTAAGGAGGTGATATAGAAGACTCACTGAATTACAGACCGATAATTTGTAAAATCTGCTTGCAAGAGATTAGGTGTGCTAATCTGACTCTGTGCCTTCATTACCTCCACACCATTGTTGACTTCATACAGGGGTTTTATTTGCCCCTCTGTAGAGTACAGCTCTCCTGTGTGAGGAGGCTCCCTACATACAGCTCTTCTCGACAAGGTGGAGTCCAGGGCATTTTGTGTCATTAACTATCTGCCTTGTACTGTTTCCCTTCAACCTTTTGTCTGTTCACTGCACTGTTGCATCTTTATCTCTCTTCTGCCGCTGCATCAATGGTTATTGCTCCTCTGAACTGTCCGCTTGCATCCCTCCACCTCTGTGGTGGGTTCAAAGCACCCATCTAGCAGCAATGTTTCATCCCTCTTCTGTCCAGCTCTGTAGTTCAAGAGTTAAGTGCTACTCCCAGCCCTTCATGTATGTAACAGGTCAACTCTGGAACTGTCTTCCTTTGTTTGTATTTCTTGCTGCCTATGACCTCCATTCTTTCAAATGCAGTGTGTCCATGCATATTGAAATGAACACATCTTGAATGTGGCTCTCTGTTATCTTGTTTTTTTTTGTTTTGTTATTTTGGAGGGAACAGTCTTGTGGGCTTCTGGCCTTTGGTTCCATCTTTACATTAAAAAAAAAAAAAAAGTCATTCTCCCTCTCAAACCTAGCACCCCCAGTCCTCACATTCAAGAACTCACTACACTTCCATCAGATCGTTGTCATTTCTGTACGTTTAAGCTTATATTCTCTTCCTTTACTGTCCAAGTTTGCATGACCACACATCATTACACTCCTAATGCATGCCACATACAAAGACTCCTTGGCACAGAGAGAGAGCCTCAATGTCAGGAGAGACAACAACTCCCTGAGCTTCCTCCAACCACTCCTTACCCTAGCCACAGAGCTAGCTCCAGCCCTATCTCCAGCACATAAACAGTCCCCCAAATAACAAAACTCTTCCACACATTCAGGAAATGCACCAGCAAGCTAATCCTTTCACACCTGACAGTCTCTAAATGCTCTCCCTGACACACCACACTCATGAAATCAACCTCTGATACCATTACATCTCTCATGCACCCACTTATCACAAACATTGCGTAAGAGATGGAGTTACTTCCCACACCCTTGTGGCAAACCACACTTGGCCACACTCCTCTTTGACAATATCACCACCAACCCGAGATATCATCACTTGTTTTATCTGCATTTACTCTCAAACCTTTGTGCCCTATTCCATCTCTCCATTTCCTAAGTCTTTCCTCCTCCACCTCTGTTTCATTCTCGGCAATCAGCACCAAGTCATTGGCATACATATCCCATGGAAGTCCATTTCTGAAATCACCTAAGAGAGCTTCAAGTCATGTGAGAGAACTTCAAGCACCACAACAAACAGTCAGGGGCTCAAAACTAACCCCTGATGCATGCCATCATTCACTGAGAACTCATCACTTCTCCAGTCACTCTTGCCTCGGTGCAAACACACACATACATAGCCATAACCACTCTAACTAGCCACTCCTCAATCCCAATCTTTCTCATTGCCCACATCACCACTTCCCTTGGGAGGTTTTAAAAATTGGAGGTCATAGGCAGAGAGAAACACAGACAGAGGAAGACCATTCCATAGTTGACCATATTTATACATGAAGGAAGACCATTCCATAGTTGACCTTATTCATACATGAATGACTGGGAGTATCAGTTAATTTTTGCATGTAGTACTGCCAAATATGTCTTGATTTAGGAAAACTTCTGACTTTTTTTTTTCTTTTTTAACTAAAATTAATTTTATGAAATAGTATCAACTGCAGATGATCTTGAATACCTTAAGAAACAGGAAGTAAACATGAAATCTGTGGTACTGCAGGCTTTTTTTTTTTAGAAGTACATTGGAGTGGTTTGGCCATGTGGAGAGAATAAAGAGTGAGAGACTAATGAGGAGAGTGTATGTGAGCGGAGTGGAGGGAGGAGGACGCTGAATATATGGAGAGATGGAGTGAAGAGGTATATGAGAGATGTGAGCTGGGGGGAGGGCGGTGAAATGGTGGGGGACAGGGTGACGTGGAGGCGATTTGTTTGTGGCTACCCCATACAGGATTAAGGCATCTAACAATAGATAGAGATAGACATTCATTCATTCATTCATCATCCAATCCTACATTGCCCCATGAGGACCATAGGAGTCCGGGGCTAGGCATGTTGGTCCTGACGTTTAAAACGAGAGTGAGCAGCCTCACTCATCCCTGAGTGGCATTGCATGAGCAATAAACCCCAACAACCCCTTGGATATAAACCTTCACCAGCTCAATCCAATTGGAGTGCTATAATTACCCAATAAACCATCAGGCACCAAAATTTGATTATAAGGTTACCACCCAGC
>JAGKTI010036984.1:0-10982 GCA_018397915.1 Birgus latro
TTGAAGAAATTCCATCATTATACGAGTATCCCCGATGAGGGAAGTCACCTTGATGTGCTAGTGGGGCTTGAAGCATGCTGGTGGTGCCACCTACTCTGGAGGCTTCCCTGCCTTTGTTGGGTCCAGCATTTGTTGGTTTCGTGGACTAGGCACTTCTTCCCCCTCCCCCCCTCTTGCATCACTGCTTCTCCCTCCCCACCTTTCATCCTGAGCAAGGTTTTTGCCTCCCTGTGTTTTTGCAGTGCATGGCGTCTCGTAATGGTGGGAAACAGGAGTCCTCAGGGTTAAGTGATGATGGGCGATGCACCCTGCAGCTAGCGACACACCTCATCGGCCCCCTATTCTGGCTTGACGGGAGGCCTGGTTGGGCCCAGCCAGATCAGTCATTTGGGGGTTTGGTTGCTCCTGTCGTTCTGGAATCATCCTTGTCCGAGTCCCCCGGTGGTTACCTTCCTATACTTCCCCACTACCTCTGGGGTCGACATCACAGTGGTTTAACCCTAGCATATGACGTTCACTTGTTGGGTTTTGTGGTAAACAGAGGAATGGGGGAACGATAGTTACTTTGTGTTGTTCGGTGCTCAATCTTTTATACAACCTACTCAGCTGATGACTACTGACACTCTTTCCGACGATGTTCCCAGATCTTCAGTTGGCTCCTCTCTGGTGGCCACCTTGGAGCCGTATGTGCCTATCAGCCACTGTTCGGCTGCAGCTTGTCAGCTTAGCCAGTGCCCTACTCAGCCCTCAGCAAATGTTCACTAAATAATACCTGGTGAATATGAGCCAACCTGTTTCATCTAGTTTATTGCTGCCCGTAATATTGCTGGCCTGGATCTACATCAACAAAATATTTACTGGGTGCATTGTACTCTACTTCGGGGCTGTGGTACTACTCCAGAGGTAGTCTTTCTCGAGGCTGATGGCAGGTTACTAGTTGAGGTTACTGATTCTACCCAGAGTGAACATCATCAGGCCATTTTTGAGGTTGACAGCCTACCTGTTTCATGCTGTCTTTGTACTTTTCTGAATCAGTCTCATGGCACAATCTATGCCAAGGACCTTCTCACCTATGATGTGGAAGTTCTTCTGAAATAAAGTTCCAATATTTGTTTTCTTCAGTTGGTGACACCCAGCATTTGAGCCCACATCTGGTGGTGTCATAGACCGATGACACAGGCGGTTAGGGGATAATGCCACCCGATGGCGGACATTTAGGCATGTCCAGGGGAATGTCATTTTATTTATCCTGACATGCTGGCATCCTGTAAAGGTTTCCATCATGACATTCAGACAATGAACTCATTCATATACAGAGTCATTCACAACATTTGACATTTCCAAACACACATTTCTTATCGTACTCTTTAAAAGCCTTTCTTATCTATTCCCTAGCATGAAGAGATGAGGTAAACTGACAGAAAGTGATGTTCTTCAGCTCTACAGATAATCTTTCATTTCGGATCCTTAAGATAATGAATCTGCCAAGGAGTTCTACCCATCCTGTCAGCGATGTGCAAACGGAACATACATATATAAAATATGGTGCATACATGTACACATACAGTACATCAGGTCTGGTGGACTGTATTAGCCAGCATTATCAGGCCATATTAGTGGAGTTTGCAGAAGGAGTGTAGGAGTATTTTAATGAAATTCATGTACTAAAACTCTTACATGACCCGATTCACAATCGATTTATAACCGTTCTGTAAGCCGAGGATTCTCAGTTTTATTTTTTTCCCATGAGTTATCCGACTATCGACCCGTACCCCTATTAACCTGATACTGAATATAGGATGGCTTTATATTATGACAAAGTCAGCATGCATTGATACTGCATTACAATGGATATCATCAAATGAATGAAATTGTAATGACTTTATGAACAAGTTAAGCGGTAACATCGTAGTCAGTGTTCAGTGATACTACACGAGTGACACTGTAGTTGCTTTATGGAGAAAATATACATTAGCACTAATTCAGTTTAGATTTTTTTTTTTAAATAATTGAACAGAGGAAGGAAAAACAAATGATTTGAAAAAAAAAATCCATACACCAGATTACTGGTGTCCTCCATTCATGAAATATCTGTAACAGTTGGACTTGAACAGCTGTAGGTTGAAGTTTGGAGGGAAACAACTCTGGGGAAGCGAGTTCCAGAGAGATGAGTTAGGGGAATAAAAGAACAATGATGGAAGGGAAGCATTAGTGAGAAACAGGGCAGTATTTTCACTCGATGGTGGCTAGTGGCAGATTGACTGGTACAATATCTCCCGCAGCCTGAGAGAGAACCACATGACCCACTTAACTAGCATAATAAAAAATTAGGCCAGTATATTAAGCACAAAGAATACAAAATTCCGCCTTCTAAGAGTGAGCCACAAGAACCCGAAAAAGTAATATTCACAAGGATCAGATGCAGTTCACCCTACTTTTCCACATTCCTCTACAGTGATACACCTTGTAATGCAATTTTACACTTCAAGGCTCATATGATACACTCTCAGCTGTGAATTATTGTCTAGCATTTGCCATAAATGTAAACACGCATAGTTATGGAACTCTGGTAGGTTCAAATGTACTGTATTTGTGACTCGACTGCAATGGCAGATAACAAGTGTGGGTTTATCCCGCCACGTCCCTTCAACTTATAGGTGTGTCAGAACTATTTTTCACGCTGACACTCGTCGATGCACTGGTACGTTCTGCAATTGCAAGGTCTATCATTTGCACATTTTTCAAGTTTCGCAGGTGGTTTTTGGTAGGCATATGTGGGAGGCCTTCCTCTACTCACCGCCAGGTGACGACACTGCCTGAGCCCGCGTGACCCTCTCCTCTGCATGCCATTGTCTCGGCAACTCACCTGTTAGCAGTGACCTGGCCAGTAAAGACATGTCACACCACAGTCTCTCTGATGATGAAATGCAAGGCGAGAGTGATTCCCCAATCGATGACGATGTAGAGTACGAAGATTACGTGGTGCCAGAGGAAGAAACGAGCAGAAAGTGCGGTAAGTTGATGTGTTTGGTGAGTGAAACAATGCTTGTATCACCTATATTATTGTGGGAAAACCAATATATTCTTGTACTACATATAAATTCGTACCAAATGAACAAATATCCATATCTACCTATTCTGAGTGGTTACCACTACCATAGAAAAAAGTTGAGAGCAGCAGCGGGGCTCCAGAGAAGATGCTGCCAGGTGTGGGGAGGGTCACCTGTATGACTCACTTCTCAGCTCAGGTGAGCACTTTCTTTTTAATTATCATCTTCCAGTGTTTCTCATAAAAAGCAGAGGTTTGAGCCAATTTTTTTTTTCAAAAATCTGCCGGGATTCAGGATGTTCCTTGGAGAAAAATCTGCCGGGATGCAGTGGGTTAAGAATCGAGGAAGTGGGTACCTGCACCCTCCACCTCCACAGAGAAAATGCCTTTCCTGATGACTGAAGTGTCTGAAGAATACCCAGACCCGTATTCTCGTTCGTCGGTTGAGGAAGCACGTAACAGTTTCTTAACCGATTTATTATTTATTACATCTTGCCATCGTCCTATGTGTTACATAAATCACTCCAACAGCACCATACTCTACATAAACAATGTACAGAGAGGGACACAAATACCATCCCAAAGTTTGATGAATACATAAAGGAACTAGAGGGGCACTCAGTGGAGCATATCTCCCCGACAAGGGCAACATAATTTCCAAACCACTTTTCACAGTGGGTTAGGTTAGCTCATCAATGATTAGGGTTTCACAGAAAGTGTTTTCTGGATTAGAATATGTAATACGACCCGGATCGGTCCCAAAAGTTAATCAGTTTTTCCCCGCGTTATGGGCTATCTACCCACCAAATATGGTTCAAACCTTTTAGTTTTTGAGTAATCCTGTAAACAGGCAAACAAACATACATTCAGACAAACAAACAGGGAGTGAAAACATACTCCTGTTGTCGGTAAAAAAAAAAAATCAAAGTATCTGAAACACGTTCTAGTAGGGTTTTCATTGTACTTTGTCCGTTGTAAATTCCCTTTAAACAAAACTGGCAATATAGTTATTTCTTTGACTGATGAGTAGGAATTTGACTAGGCATATCAAAGAATAAATCGTCAAGGAAGAGATGCTTGAGAGCTTCCTTAACCGACGAGAATAAAAGCCCCAGGGTTAAATAAGTTTTTCGGCACATACTTTATCAGACAGTGCGCGTTTCTGCCTTGGCCTAGTTCCCACAGCGTTGGATGGACGACCTGTTGGTGGCTGTAATCTAGGTGCAGCATGGGTATTAACAGAATCGGGTGTCTGCCTCAATGATGCCTATGCAGGTAATCAGCAATAATTTAAGCTTTTTTTTTTTTGTCATATTATATAGTAACACCGCTCATACCTGCAATAAGCATCGTTTCATATTCAGCTACTGTACTTAACAGATTTATGGTAAGTAACGAATTATGTATACAGCCAGGACCAATATGATCGGCTAATATTGTACTAGTACTTCTCACTACCCACTTTGTGACTAAGTTTTTCTTATTTTTTGTGATATTCTGTATCCATTACTATTATACCTACATGTCTGCAAAAGAAATGTGATTGATATGCCACTAATGTGAAGTAACCTCAGAGGATTATTAGTGGTATTTATGACTCTGACCATATCCCAAATAGTTTTTCTTTTTTTTAATATTACCAGAATGTTCAATGGATGCAAACGTAACTAGCCTTCACTGGGGGAGAAAATAGGATGTCCCAGTCAAGTCAGACTAATGTCAGGCGCAAACATTTCATCACATCATATGGTCTAAGCCAGTGTTTCTCGAACTTTTTTACTCGATTCCCCACTTGTGGGGATCTTAACATCCTCGTAGCCCCCATCCAGTTTTCTTTAAAGCTCCTCACAATTAATGATGGAATAAACTGTTTCGGTGTTCTCCATTTATTTTAATGCTTACCTCTATCAGACAGAATGCAAATTTTGTTACATATCACTGTTTGCTTTCAGTTAGTCGACTGATTCGATGCTCAGTCACAGAAAACGCACATTTCATATGTGGGTCCACATCCAACCGGTTTCGGCTTTTACTTTTTATGTGTAGAAGGGTGGAGATACCAGAGTCACATAAATATGTTGTGGAAAATGGCAAGAGGTCTCTAAGTGCGATTTCACTAACTTTTGGATATGACTGATACATGGAACAGCAGAACACAGTCAAGGAATTTTTCTTCATAAAGGTCTCTGGCAGCAGAATCATTCTTGAGCCCACGGAACTCTTGTTGAACATCAGCGGGAATGGCAGCAGTATCAAAAGTGTCAGAGAAAGGTTTCCTCACCAATGTCCCTTCTTCTTCCTTGAGCTTTGAGAAGTATCTTTTTAGCTCATTATCCAAGGATTTGAAGTGCTGAATTATTTCACTGTTCACTGATGGGTCAAGCAGGTGATCCTCTTCATTCTCGTCAAGAACAGTTGAAAGACTCTCAAACATGGCTACATTTTCTGCACTCATTTTCCTCGGCCAGTTCTGAAGTTTAACAAGAAATGCACACATACTGTCCTTGTAACTTGAGGTTCAGCCTGTTTAGCTGCTCAGAGTTGTCCATGAAGTGAAATACATCTCTTTCCTTGCCTTCTAGCTTGAGATTCAGCCTATTTAGCTGATCAGAAATGTCAGCCAGATATGCAAGACATGGCTCCCACAACTCCAGGATGAAGAGACTTAATAGATCATCCGTCTCTTTCCTCTCCAGGAAAAGTTTATTTCTCTCTGAAGCTCAGATTCTCTGTTCATACTGTTGTATTGCCCTTGGAAAGCTATCGCACTTTGGAGTAAATGAGGAGGAATTCATGCTCTGAATCCATGTTTTCACAGAGTTTCTGGGAAAGGTGAGAAATCAAATCTCCTGTTTTCACAAAGTTGACATATTTTACCATTGCCTCCATGATCTTGCAAAGGGCATGAGGGAGGGTTTTTTGACGCCAGTGTAAAACGATGGATCATACAGTAAACCACTTTTGCATTCACAGCTACTTCCTTGACAGGCTTCTGTAGCCTCGATTTGATCCCAGCATCGCCGGAGCCCCGTCAGTTCAGACTCCACAACAATTTTCAAGGCTATTCATTTAGCTATGGAGAAAGAAAACTTTTCTACCACATCTAAAGCTTTTGTGACAGTTTCAAGCTGTTCCCAGAACTGATATTCATCTTTGATGCCAGGCATGAATACATGACTGACAAACACGATTAGTTGTGAATACGAACTCACATCTGTTGACTCATCCAACTGTACTGCGAACATACCACTTTGTGACAGTTTAATCTATATCACTTGCTGCATGATATCTCCTGACATTTAACTAATTCTCCATTTCACTGTGTCGTTTGTCAAGGAAATCTGTTGCATCTTATATGCACTTGACACAAAGAACGCGCTTGACCAACTTTACAGCACACGGCTAAATAAAAATTTCACCATTCATGTGGGCCTTCTTCTTCCTTGCTGTTTCAAGGGGAATGTCATGTGATTCCTCTGCTACACTTAGGTTCTGTTGCTGGAAAGCATCACTCCCATCCAGCCTCTGTTTTCCCAAACTATATTCATGGCGCTTGAAGAAACTGAGGTCTTTCTCCGCATACTGAGTGTGTATTGTCGTCAGATGATGCTTTAGCTTACTGGGTCTCACAGAATCATTCCCCAGAACATTGAAACACGGCACATACTGAGGTTTCTTGATGCCATCAAGGAAGATTGATGTAAATCTGTAGTTAATGTACTCATTACAAAACGTCCGCTTCATAGCAACACAGGCAGCCATCGTAGATCTATACATAAAAGCGAAACTGACAGAAACAGACGAATAATAAAGTTTAATATAATGTGGCCACTTGCACCAGAGTGAATTAACTCGCTACAATGATTTAAACTAGTGTCGAAAAAACAAAATCACCAGTGTGATATGAGTCATCAAACTTGCACATTTTCTTTTTTCTTTTTATTTTTCTTTTCTTTTTTTACCCAAGTGAATAAAATTTTATGCAGTATGAAGTCGCTGGTTTTCAGTGTTTGACTTTTTTTTTCAAGACATTTTGCATTCACTTGTTCGTTTATTTTTGTTTCTAATAAGTTTCTTTAAAGATACTTTCGAGTACTTAATGTTGATGTTACAACAAGCCCAACTGAAGCAAAATTCGTCTGGCATCATAATAATAATTAAATTCTCCGATTTCTCCACGTGTGGTAGCCATGTTCCGTCGTCGCCTTTACGTATACAAATATTATGTAAAATCATGGTTACACAATAAAAAAAATAATGTGAAATATCGTGATTACTTGCTAAACGCAGCATTACATTTTGGCTAATCATATTTAATAATTACAGTATTATTATCACAATGTCACATATTTTGACAGTAAAGAGTAAATAATGATGGGGAAAAAGTAGGCAAAAGGTATCAAACTCAACAAAAGAAACATAAGATACCACATAACAATGTGTAATCATCCCCCCAAAAAAAGAAAGAAAATTATAAGAAATTAGAAAAAAAAATAAAAAAAATATTGTTTTAATTTGTAGCCGGCTCTACTACGCATTAATATTTCACATTGCTTATAAATTTCCAGTCAGTGCCGCTAAATCTGCATTGATATCGGGTTTGGTGAAAGCCTGTTTATTGAAATTCCACGGAACACGGTGATTATTTTTCAGCACTGATTTTAATTAAGATCTTTGCGTGAAAATGAATTAGTTGAATGTTGTCATGTATTTTAATTCAATGCTTTCTTTTTACGCAGGAGCCCAGTGATACTAAAAAAAAAGTAATGGATGAAACAATGAACAAAAATGAGATTACAGAGGGAATATGTGAGAGCAGTATTGAAGGTAGAGTTGTGACTGGGAGACCACCAGTATGCTGGGAAGGCAGAGTGGAGGAATATTGCATCCATCCATCATCCAATCCTACGTTGCACCACGAGGAGCGTAGGAGCCCGGGGCTAGGCAAGTTGATCCTGATATTTAAGATGAGAGTGACAAGCCTCACTTCATCGCTGAATGGCATTACGTGAGCAAAAAAATTAACAATCATTCCTTGGATATAAACCTTCACCGGCTCAATCCGACTGGAGCGCCGCAATTTCCCACTAAGCCACCAGGCGCCAAAATTTGTTTCTATGGTTACCACCCAGCGTAGTAAAGGGTCTCCTGGTGTACAGGAAACCATTTGGCTTGTCACTCAGTGTAGAGTCACCCACTGGCAGAAGGAAGAGGAAAGAATGAAGGAAAGAAAGACAGAAGAGGGGATGTAAAGTCACCCGTAGGCACAAGGACGAGGAAAGAATGAAGGAAAGAAAGACAGACGAGGATGGAAGGAAAGAAGAATGGAAGAGAGGAAAGGGCAGACACCCGAGAGCAGTACTACATTGAGTGAGTGGATGGTGGGCGCCCCCATCTACCACAAGAGTGGAGGAATAAATGAACTATAAAACTATATCTATATCCAAATTTATCTATAGGTAGATAGCTGGATAGATAGAAAAATTTCAGTTTCCCTATACTACTATCAATTAAATATCTCGCAACTAACACTAGAATACTGTTGTGAAAGCAGTAGATGTTTCTCACAAACTTATATCTGCGGACGCCAAGTGAGGTCGTGACCAAGAGGGAGACACACTTGCACCCTGTACACAGTCCTAAGTCTATTGGAAGAATTCCTTCTATTGAGGTGAATATGACTTTATATATGGTTTTCTCGACAACAAGTTCACTCCTGTACATTGCATACAAAGTGTTGCCACTTAGCCATATTTTTCTAGTCTGCTCATTGGTCCAGTGGTGTCGAAACGTAGCAAGTATACGCTGGAGCAAGAGGGAGCAAGGCGAGAAGCTTCAACACGTGGCCCCCTCATCCGAGTGTAAGGTAGACACACTTTGGTTTACTAATTACTCTAGCCCACCATGGCCCCCATATCCATGCCTCCAAGTGTGAGAACAAGTGGTCCAAGGTATCAAGGCAAATTTATGAGATTTCGCATTACCACTGAAAAAAGATGTAAATGTATAGATTTTTTTTTTATCATAGGCAATGACTATAAAATCCCTTTCCAACTACAATTACAAATTAACAGAAACAAAATTCCATGACCTCCAACCCACCACGATCTAAAAATCCAAAAATAATTGCTTCTACAGCATCTACTTCCAACAGTGTAGTTAACCACCAAGACATCAATCAGTTTCATTTACCAGGAGTGCAGCCAAATTTGGTTAATGAGGGGGGATGAATTTAGGTTTTCCTTGTTCCTGAGACTCATATTGGTCCTCAGAGACAAATACTTCGAAAGCATTATAACAGTATATAAATTATTAATATATATAGATAGATAGATCGATTGATAGATAGATAGACAGATAGACAGACAGACAGATAGATAGACACACAGATGGATGTACACATGGTAAGTCAGTAGGCGACGATGACCAGCTCTAATTGGACCAAGCTTTGTCTGCGACCAGGAGTGGGTCTCGACACTAATAGCCATTTCTATAAGGAGGTACTCCAGTGCAACACATCACCCAAGAATCATGGCCCTGGCTTTATAATCTTTGGAGCCTAAGTAGGTCGTAATTTTAGTACTTCTCATATTTTCTCCACTTGATGACCTTTGACCCCTGACTTGGTAGATATAGGTCATGCATGTACAAAACAGACTTGTAGTACTCATTAACGTCTATAAGCATGCAAAGTTTCAGTCGATCCCATCCTCCCACTTTGGAGCTAGGGAACTTGAAATTCGCAAAATGGCCCACCACAGGAACAACTTCTAAGTGACGTTGGTAGCGACTGGAAGTGAGTTTTGACACCAAATGTCATTTTTTTGTGGAAGTACTCCAGTGCAACATTCCCTCAAGAAATCATGGCCTTGGCTTAGTAATCTTCGGAGCTTTAGCATTTCGTGTGAGCATAGTCTTGATTTTAGCAATTTTCACCATTTTCATATTTGATGACCTTTGACCCCTGACCTGGTCAATGTAGCACATAGGTGTAAAACAGAAAGTTGTAGTACTAGTCAATGTCTATAAGCATCCAAACTTTCATTTAATTCCATCTAGCCACTGGGGATCTACGGAGGCATTTTTGAAAACCAGTACTTGTTGCAAGGGACGCTGAGGCCAATCTTTGCAGGGTTGCCACTCGAAAACTAGAAGAAAGAGGGGGGAAAATGGATGGTGCATATCCAATAGAGAATTACCTCAAGATTATGCCTAAAGAAATCATAACTTTCAATGTCCAATAGTAATGCTTCTACAGCTCAAAATGAAAAAAAAAATACTGGTTTTCGGTCGTTGCTCGGCAACGAGTAGTTGTCTTGCAACTAAAACCTTGCGGACTAGGTTATAAGCTGGCCATTTTGTCCAAGTTTGGTCGGAAACGGTTAATTCTGAACGGTAGAAGTGCCTGCCACAATTAAAAAAGAAAAAAATACAAGAAAGAAAACACGACTAACAATAAGGGCAGTATGGAGCTTTTCAATAGTAAAGAAACCAGCACAGGAACCAATCTTTAATGCTCGAATGAGGAAATGAATAATACATAAGGATGCCAACTTATCTACATTTTATGAATTTGAATGACTTTATATAATATGAAATGGGTCGACCTGTATCAAGATCATTCAGTGTATTCTAGCCTTACTTACCTGTATTGAAAAGAAAAAAAAAAACTCAAACCGTCCATCTTGTGCCAGGCATCGTAACCCTCTAAGTTCGAATCAAATCCCACTGACAGTGTGTTAAGTAATGTTCAGAATGTGTGAAAATTAGTAAAAGTGCATTATGAGATCACCTTCGTACTGTAGCTATGAGTGAAGGAGCAGGTGGCGCTGATGTGCAGAATAAAATTCACTAAGGAGGTAACGTCGAAGGGCTGCCAATCTCGTAGCATGCGATAAGAACTGGTGATTCCCATGGACACTTGGCAAAGCAG
>JAGKTI010036985.1:0-10982 GCA_018397915.1 Birgus latro
GACTGAAGAGGTGAGAGAGGCTGTGGCACAAAAGAAGAAAGCATATAGTGAGTGGATGAGAAACAGGGGCGTGGAAGAAGTTGAGAGATGGAAAAGAGAGTTATATGTAGAGAGGAGGAGAGAGGTGAAAAGATTAGTAAGAGAGAGTAAGAAGAGAGTGGATGAAGAATTTGGAAGGAACTTGAGTGTAAAGTGGAGGGAATGTAAGAAACTGTTCTGGAAAGAGGTAAAGAGGGTTGGACAGGGTGCCAAAGAAGTTAGTTAGGGAGTGAAAGATAAAAATGATAGATTGCTAATTAGTCGAGAAGGAAAAAAAGTGAGCAGATGGAGAGAACATTTTAAGGAATTGTTGAACATACAGAATGAAAGCAATGCGAGTATAAGTGGCTGGGGAATGGCTAGGAGAAGGAGGGATGTGAGAAGAGAGGAAGAAAGGGGGTGAGCGATTTTTCCTTTTCGGCTAACATCTACTCGTCCTATTGACCTTTTAGGTATCGTATTTATCTTTTTCAACCACACTACGATAAAGAGCAACTATTTATCTTTAAAATGGAACCACATTCATTAGTCTACCATAAAAAGTTAGTGTACAGCGTCAGAGTAAGCACAAATATCCCAGCGCGATGGCCTGCTGTATGTGCGCCATGCTGAATCTGGCACAGACACGATCGGCGGAGGGCCGAAAATCTCAAAGGCGCCCTACTATAAAAACTAAACGCCAGTATTGCCGAATGTGAGCGTCTGACTTTCCCATGTTTCATACCATAAATAAATTTTCTGTTCACGCCAGACGTTCGTCAGCTGGTTATGGCGTAAAATAGTACTGGAATGTAACAGGAAGATAAACGCCACAAGAGACCCCTCTTTCGTGTAACAAACTAAAATAATCATAAAAACGATAGCCGGTTTTACAATTTATAAACAATGAATAATTCAAGAATGAAATTTTCTTTAGCAGACTAAAATATATTAGAAAAACAAGGCTATTCATAAAATTTTACAAGACTAAACGATTCCGCAACGAATACGAGTAAACAAAAACTTCCGTGGTGATGATGTGGCGCCGTAATACTGGAGTTAGAATAAATTATGCTTCCTAGTTTATTTCAAACTGCCTGTGTACTTTCTCAATAGATTGTTTTTAAACGGCAACTGTCTGAAAGTTTGTGTGCTAGCCAGTTCAGTGCTGTTATTACCACGTTTGAGGGCAAGCCAGTACGCTTCCTGTAACCAACATCCTTGTGTGACAGTCTTCTGTCTATCTATCTATTGCCAGACGCCATAGTCCCGTAAGGGGTGGCCATTTTTTGAGTTAATCGTTTGACAGGGAGGGGCACTAACCCTCCACCAACCCACTTGCTGACACGTAGGGAGCACGTATGGTTTGGTTATATGGTTACCACCCAGCATTGTAAATGGTTTCTTAGCTTACAGGAAACCATTTGGCTTGTCACTCAATGTAAAGCCACCTGTAAAGGAAAGAAACGCAATAAGAAGTGACAGGAAAGATGGGAGAAATAGGAAGAGAGGAGGGCAGGCACAGAAAAAGAATGATAAAGGCTAAAGAAGAAGTAGACAGCACTACATCAAGTGAGTGGATGATTGCCCACGAAAAATCATGAAATAAATGATGAAAAAGAAAATGTACATAAAATATTATACTACATGGCAGAAATTACACATAGAGTTGGGTCAGTGTTTGGAAATGGTTAGTTAGGTTAATTTTCCACTAGCTTTATAGTTCTCTTACAGCAAAGTTACAGAAATATGTAAAAAAAATATTCTTAGTACCAACAATATGTGCAATCACTTGAGTCCTGTATTCGTTTTTGCTCCAAAATTAATTGATGAGCTGATGTTAAGATGGTTAGGTTAGGTTACCAGATACGTGTGAATTGGTTGGTTAGGATGCTGGCTGGAATATTTACCTGTTTCAATCAAGCACTCAGATTTGAGCATAGGTGTATCGGCTTTAAAGCGTAATTTGTTAGTAAATGCAGATTATTTCATGAGATTTACAGAGAAGAAGAAGAAAAAAAAGTCCTGAGGCATCTCTATCCCAAGAGCTTTTCTTACTTGTAAATAGCTACAGACCTGAGGAAATGGCCTGTACCATCGTTTCGTTTCGTTTCGTTTTTGAAGGCTCCAACATGCTTGCATCGTCGGCCTTGGTCACCTAATGGCGGCTCTCCACGCTGCTCGATCCCTGGCAGCCTCCCTGTTCAGTCCCTTAACCCTTAAGTCACACTTAATGACCTCGTCCCATGTCTTTCTCGGTCTACCCCTCCCAACCCCTCCCCCAATATTAACACCTCTCACCCTCTGTACCCAATTTTTTTTTTTTTTTAATGTGTCCGACTCTGGGCATAGGCTTTACAGCCTGCTATCAAGGCCCATCCGTCCTCCTACATACCATACACCTCTACATGTCACCACTTCGGCGCTTAACACCCACCGTCCATATTGAATACATGCTAGGGCTGTCTCATACAGGAGTGGTGTATTGGTATTAGCGGGGTTATTTTTACGACATGTTGGCGGGTCTTCTGGTAGATCAGTAAAGCCTGATTTAATGAAATTCAAATCCTTAAACTGTGCCCTGCCCCAGCGAGGATTCGAACCTGGGTCCCTCGGGACTGCAAGCCAACTCTCTACCGATCGAGCTACCGCCTCCCATTATCCTCCCCCATCATCTCCACATGTCCAAACCACCTCAGCCTACCTCTCCTCATCACAACACCAATACACTCCAGTCCCATCCTATCTCTCAACTCTTCCATCGTAAACCCAGCCCTCCCAGGCCTTGCACGCAGGGACGCACTGCACATCCACCTAATCATCGTCATTTCTGTACGTTGAAACCTGCGAATATCCTCTTCCTTTACTGCCCAGGTCTCACTACCAAACAGCATCACACTCCTAACACATACGGCATACAAAGACCCCTTAGCACGTAAGGAGAGTCCTCTCAATGTCAGGAGAGACAACAGCTCCCTGAACTTCCTCCAACCACTTCTCACCCTAGCAACCGAGCTAACTCCAGCCCCACCTCCGGCACATAACATGTCACCCAAATAACGAAACTCCTCCACACACTCAAGAGACTCACCTGTAAGTTCAACCCTCTCACGCCTAACAATCTCCACCTGCTCTCCCCGACACGCCGCACACATGAAATCAGCATCATCTTGCAGTCTACCTCTAATACCACTACATCTCTTGTGCACCCATTTATCACAAACACTACACAAGATGGAATTACTTCCCACACCCTTGTGGCAAACTGCACGTGGCCACTCTCCCTCTCCTCTGATTGTACCGCCGCCAACCATGCATATATAAAATAAAAAAATAGTAAATCAGAAAGAAATGACAGTTATTCTAATGGGGGAGTAGGTGGATGTAGGAAAGGCATGGAATACTGGCCAAGGTGGAAGGGTTATAGAAAAGCATGTAAGTTGCAGTTAAGCAATGACAGACAAATAGGAAGTAATGAGATAAACATTTAATGGAGACAAACATCAACCATATGACCACTTTAGGAGAAAGCTAGGAAAACAGAACAGTAAAAAGTCTGAAAATGTATAAAACATAACTGCATGAAACCACTATGGAGGTGAAATTATTTCTGGGAAAAGAGGAAAGCATATCAAGCAGACTGGGACAGAAAAAGAGATACTGTACCATGTACCTTAGGAAATGATTGCATACTGCTTGAAGGGAAAGGTAATAAAAAATGTGAGTACCAGAGTATTATAATTACTGAGCTAAATTTACTAGTAATACCTGAAGTAGGAAAGGTGACAATACTGTAGGGAAAAAAACAATAGCAACATATATAGAAACTGAATGAACAACTGATACAGTACACATATCTGATAACTTATATTTTCCAGTATGGTCTGCTGGCCATGGCTGGATGATAGGTGTGGAAGGAAATAGCTGAAAAAGAATGGAGGAATGTTAATGCATCCCTCTTGTGTTGGTGCTGCAATGAATGTCACCATTCAACCAGCTTTGTAAAGAAGTAAAGCAGTCTCCATGCTAAAAATAACGCTCCAGTAACTCTGTATTTACATCTTTCAATATAAATTTAGAAACATGATATACTGCTGCATGAGTAGACGTGCACATAATCTGGATGAACTGCTGCATAATTCATGACTGGTGAGCTGGCCGGACACATGGAATCTATGAAGTCTGCAGTTATTCATCCACATTGCTTACATAAATTCAAATCTGGATAATCTCAATAATTATTTCATGCAAATAACTGCAAAAGGAGGATAAATCATGATTCATTTTTAGCCAATACAGTACACTGGATCTTGCTTGTAAATGCATCCTCTTTATCCGTTCTGCCATCAGTTGTTACCAGTTCTAGCTCATATATACTTATTTCCTGCATATTAATAACAGTTTAGAATGGATTGGCGAAGTGCCTGGTTTATTAAACAGAAGAAACATTGAAAATTCACGCTCATGTAGCGCATTCTCGCCCAGTCTTGCAACTGTCGTGTCATTAAAACGCCAGAACTGGGTTTCGCCAAGACTGACGATCCAGATATTTTTTAATAAGGATGACTGACGCTCAGGAACTTCTGACGACTGAACGTCGTCGTTGGATCGCCTAAACTCTGGGTTTTGTAGTATGGCCCAAAGGGTTAAAATGGGGAAAGCCCCAGGAATTGATGAAATGTGTGTTGAAATGCTGAAGCACGGGGGAGATATAGCAGTAGAATGGATGTGGAAGATGTGCAGACTGGCCTGGGAGGAAGGTAGAGTCCCGGAGGACTGGAAGTCAGGTATAATTATACCTCTGTACAAAAGAAAAGGGGAAAAAGAAGTGTGTGGTACTAATAGGGGCATTTGTCTTAGTGTAATAGGAAATGTATGTGGTAGGATATTTATTGACAGAATAAGGAAAATAATAAAGGAATTAGTTGGAGAAGAACACGGAGGTTTTAGGAGGGGAATAGGTTGTGTAGAGCAGACATTCATTCTAAGATCTTTAGTGGAAAAGTTTCTAGAGAAGGGAAAGAAGTTGTATGCGGCCTTCATGGATTTGGAGAAAGCATATGACAGGGTGGATAGACAAGGATTGTGGAAAGTATTAAGAATATATGGAGTAGATGGGAAGTTCTTGAGGGCCGTGAAGAGTACGTATGAGGGTGCTAACGCTGCAGTTTGTGTGGGTAGTGAACTGAGTGAATTTTTCTATCTGAAGGTTGGATTGAAAGAAGGATGTGTCATGTCTCCATGGCTGTTCAATCTGTATATGGATGGGGTTATAATAGAGATACAGGGTCGGGCAGTGGATGTTTGAAAAGTCCTAGTGAAAGAGGGCAGTGTTTGGAAACTCCCTGTACTGTTGTTTGCAGATGATACTGTGTTGTTAAGTGAAGACGAAGGGGAGCTGCAAGGCTTGGTGGATGATTTTTGGAGCGTGTGTAAGAAACGGAATCTAAAGGTAAATGTAGGGAAAAGTAAAGTTATAGTCTTCGAGAGAAGTGAAGTCAGTGAATGTACAGTGGGGTTAGAAGA
Organism: Birgus latro; assembly: GCA_018397915.1. NCBI lineage: Eukaryota > Metazoa > Arthropoda > Malacostraca > Decapoda > Coenobitidae > Birgus > Birgus latro. The sequence continues at coordinate 5,545 of JAGKTI010036985.1, forward strand.
GGAGGAAATGGAAAATGTGAGTGTACTTGGGTAGTGTGATGATTAAGGATGGAATGGAAGATTAGGGGTGACGTGCTTGAAAGGGTACAACAGGGAAGGATGATTGCTGGTTCCTTGAAAGCAGTGATAAGAAATAGGGAAATGAGCATGGAAGTGAAAAAACTACTACATGACTGCATTGTGATACCAACTCTAACGTATGGAAGTGAAGCTTGGACGTTGTTGGAGGGACAGAAGTCAAGAGTGAGAGCAGTGGAAATAAGTTATTTGAAAGGAGCATGTGGAGTCACATGGAGAAACAGACTGACAACTAAGGAAGTGAAGAAGCATTATGGTGTGGATGTGCATGTGATTGGAAGCGTCAGGAGAAACGCACTGAAGTATTATGGCCATGTGGAGAGAATGGAGATTGAGAGACTGGCGTGGAGAGTGTATGTGAGTGAGGTGGAGCGGGGGAGAGGGAGGGGGAGGCCAAGGATGAGATGGAGGGATGGAGTGGAGAAGTATATGAGGGAGGGAGTGTGAGGTGGGAGCAGGGCAATGAAATGGCGGGGGATAGGGCGACATGGAGGCGATTGGTTTGTGGCCACCCCTTACCGGATTAAGGCGTCTGACAATAGACAAATAGATAGATCACCTTCAAAAATAGGTCAGGCTCATTTATATGGCACAAGGACTTGGGTTACCCAAGGGTACCTTCATGTGTAATATCATCAAGGTTGAAGAAATAATGCAGAGAAAATAGTAGCAGTAGTAGTAACAACAACAACAACAACAACAACAACAACAACAATAATGAAAACACGAAGCTTCGTCATTTGTTTGGAGAAACTTAAAAATACTGACGAAAACAAAAAGCTTCGCCATATTAAATACCTAATCTTATTTTGTGGCCAAAATACGGAAGCATCGCCATAACTATTAATGGTTAGTTAGGAGCAGGTGGGGGCGTCCATCGTCCACCCACTTAGTGTAGCGGTACTCTGTTTTTACGGTGGCTCCACACTGAGCTCCAAGCCAAATGATTTCCTGTAAACCAGGAAAGCATTTACAGTACTGGGTGGTAACCTGATAACCAACCAACGCGTGCTCCCTATGTGGCAACAGGTGGGTTGGCAGAGGGTTAATGCCCCTCCCCGGAAAACAGCTAACTAAAAATACGAACAAGAGGCCTCGGACCAGGACTGACCAACAAGTGACGACTAAGGACCAAACAAAGGACATGGTACGGATTGCAACGTGGAATGCAAGGGGTGCAAATGATGAGGTGAAAGAAAGAGACATTGTCCAGGTGCTTGAGGGTGCGAAAGTGGATGTATGTGGATTAACTGAAACTAAATGGTGAGGTGAAAATGTGAGAGAATGGGAGTATGGATGGGAGTAGGTGAGAATAAGAGGGCAAACAAAGGAGTGTGTATTGTTGTGAGTAACGGATGGAAGGAGAATATAAGAGTATGGATCAGTTGGCTCAAGGATTGTGTGGGTAAGATTGAAAGTTAGACTACGAATGTGGGCGATTGTATGGGTGTATGCACCAACGCAAGGTCGTGCAAGCAGAGTGAGAGAAGAGTTCTGGACAAATGTGGATGTATGCATGGAAAATTTTGAAAGGAATGAAAGAGAGTTTTTGATTGGAGATATGAATGGAAATGCAGGGAATGTGAAGGTGGATGGAGTAGTTGGTGAGTGGGGTGTGCCTGCAGAGATAGATGAGAATGGCAGTGTTTTAGTGGACATTTTTGCTGGGAGGGGGTTGTTGATAGCCAATACCCTCTTCAGACACAAAATGATCCATAGGTATAAGTGGCGAGTGATGAGAAGGGTGGGTGGTGAACTGAATGAACTGAAGGCAGTGATTGATTATTTGTGTGTGGATAAAAGGACGAGAAGGTGTGTAATGGATGCAAGAGCATATAGAGGTTGGGGGAGTGGACTTTCTGACCACCACTTGGTGGTGGTGAGAATCAAGGTCCAAGTGAAATGGAGAAATAAAAGAAGGGACAGACAGGAGGAAGTAGTTCATACAAGAAGGGTGAAAAGAAGGGAAGGACAGGAGGAAATAGTTCATACAAGGAGGGTGGAAAGGTTAGAAGAGGAGGGAAAAAAAAGGCAGAATAAAAGAGTGAAGTCGAGGAGCGATTGGGTAAATATGGATTGGAGCAGATGGGGGACATGGAAGATGTGTGCAAGATATTCACAGAAGAAATCTGTGCAGCATGTGAGGTGGTGTGTGGGTTGAAGAGCAGACGAAAGGGGGTGTAGGGAACAGCATGGTGGAATGAAGAGGTGAGACAGGCTGTGGCACAAAAGAAGGCAGCATATAGTGAGTGGATGAGGAACAGAGGTGTGGAAGAAGTTGAGTGACGGAGGAGAGTGTTATATGTACAGAGGAAGAAAGAGGTGAAAAGATTAGAAAGAGAAAGAAGAAAGTGAATGAGGAACTTGGAAGGAATTTGAGTGTAAAGTGGAGGGAATGTAAGAAAATTTTCTGGAAAGAGGTAGAGAAAGATATACAGGGTGCCAAAGAAGTTAGTCGGGGAGTGAAAGATAAAAATGGAAGATTACTAGTGGAGAGAACACTTTATGGAATTGATGAACACAGAGAATGAAAGTAATACGAGTATAAGTGGCTGAGGAATGGCTGGGAGATGGAGGGATGTGAGAAGAGAGGAAGAAATCAGTAGGATGGAAATTGTGGAAGCAATGAAGAAATTCAAAATGGGGAAAGCCCCAGGAATTGATAGTGTGTGGTGAAATGCTGAAGCATGGGGGAGAGATAGTAATAGAATGGATGTGGAAAATGTGAAGTTTGGCCTGGGAGGAAAGTAGAGTCCCGGAGGATTGGAAGTCAGGTGTAATTATTCCCCTGTACGAAGGAAAAGGGGAAAAAAGAAGTGTGTGGTAATCATAGGGGTATTTGTCTTAGTGTGAAAGGAAAAGTATATGGTAGGATACTTATTGACAGCGTTAGCAAAATAAAAGAGGAATTATTTGAAGACCAGGGAGGTTTTAGGAAGGGAAGAGGTTATATAGATTGGATATTCATTCTTAGATCTTTAGTGGAAAAGTTTCTAGCAATGGGAAAGAAGTTGTATGCAGCCTTCATGGATTTGGAGAAAGCACATGATAGGGTGGATAGACAAGGATTGTGGAAAGTATTAACAATATATGGAGTAGATGGGAAGTTCTTGAATTCTGTAAAGAGTATGTATGAGGGTGCTAAGGCTGCAATGCATGTGGGTAGTGAACTGAGTGAATTTTTCAATTTGAAGGCTGCACTGAAACAGCGATATGTCATGTCTTCATGGTTGTTCAGTCAGTATATGGATGTGGTTATAAAAGAGATACAAGGTAGGGCAGTGGATGTTGGAGTAGCCCTATTGAGAGAAAGTCCCTGTGCTGTTGTTGGCAGATGATACTGTGTTGTTATGTGAATGCGAAGGGGAGCTACAAGTCTTGGTGGATGAGTTTGGGATAGTGTGTAAGAAACGGAATATAAAGGTGAATGTAGGAAAGAGTAAAGTTATGGTCTTCGAGAGAAGTGAAGTCAGTGATTGTGTAGTGAGGCTGGATGGTGAGGAAATGGAAAATGTGAGTGCTTTTAAGTACTTGGGTAGTGCGATGAGTAAGGATGGAAGTTTAGAGGGTGAAGTGCTTGACAGGGTACAACAAGGAAGAAAGGTTGGTGGTTCCTTGAAAGCAATGATAAGAAACAGGGAAGTGAGCATGGAAGTGAAAAACTTACTACATGACAGTACTGTGATACCAGCTCTAACGTATTAGAGTGAAGCTTGGACGTTTTTGGAAGGACTGAAATCAGGAATGAGAGCAGTGGAAATGAGCTATTTGAGAGGAGCATGTGGAGTCACATGGAGAGACAGACTGACAAATGGGGAAGTGAAGGAGCTTTGTGCTGTGGATGTGGATGTGATAGGAAGCGTTAGGAGAAACACACTGAAGTGGTTTGGCCATGTGGAGAGGATGGAGAGCGAGAGACTGACCAGGGGAGTGTATGTGAGTGAGGTGGAGGGGAAAGAGGGAGGGGGAGGCCAAGGATGAGATGGAGGGATGGAGTGGAGAGGTATATGAGAGAGAGGGGTGTGAGCTGGGAGCAGGGCAGTGAAATGGTAGGGGACAGGGCAACAAGGAGGTGATTTGTTTGTGGCCACCCCTTACCGGACTAAGGCGTCTGGCAATAGATAGATAGATAGTTAGTTAGGGCTTAATGGCCATCGCTCACTCTGAGGAGCATTAGGCCAAATAATATAACAATCATAAAGACAGGAAACAAATAAAAAAGGCAGGAGGCAAGGCGGCTGGCCCAGAGAGCCAGGCGACCAGGAAGCATGAAGAAAAAGGCCCGAAGATCGGCAAGCTGTACCGTTTCCTCCCTGACAATCAGGCTGGATGGAACTCCCTCACCCTGGTCTTCCGCCTGGAGAAGATCATACAGGGTCTTGTAGGATGATTCTCTAAACTGGCACGACCGGGTGTGGTCGCCGAGAGTCAGGAGGTGTTGGTAAACAGTCACATTGAGCTGAACATTACAGGCCTCAAGCCAAGGGAGAGATGGGCTGCCCTCCTCAGCTGGAGGAGGGTAGGACTCAGTGATGTCCACCCCAGTTGAGGAGTTGGTCGACGCATCCTCTTCTACAGAGGCGGAGTCGGCAGAGTCCTGCCGCTCTTCAGTCGTTGGCAACTGGTGGTGGTCACCAGGAGGATTAACAGCCGTGTCCATGGTCTGGACTGGAGCCAGGTGGGTAATCGAAGATGGGCGGTTTCGTCGATTTAATGGGGCATCAAGCTGCAGCTGCCTCCGTGGTGTCTTGTAGGAAACGATAGGCTGCGGTGGTCAGACCTTACGTTCTCAATGACAACAGGAGGTGAGACATACTGTATGTCATGGGCGAAGCACTCAAGAATAAAAAGGCAAGGCAGCCCACTCTCCTCAAAGACCTTGGGGAGAAGAATGCTCAGTGCCCCCTTGTCACCCCCACAAAAAGCCCTTGCCATTGCAACACACATCTTGATGATGGTGCGAACCTCTCCAGGACTTGCAGGGACACCGACCTCATGCCCCTGGGCTGAACGGCGCCACCATGTATGGGTAGAACCGTGCAAGGCAGCGGCCCCTTCCCCCTGGTAACAGCCCAGGCCTCAGGACCCTTAGGATTTCCAATGACAGAAAACTCCACCGCCTCGCCATTCCCGAGAAACTGCAAGAAGCGTGGGTTTGGTGCAGCTATAGCTTGGCAGTACACAAAGACATCAGCGCTAGTGTCCTGGTGCATGATGAACCCTTACCCCGCCCTACAGTTGAACCCAAACCACGATTCCCTGACTCGGCACTGTAGGCATCATCGATTTGCTTAAAGCCCCCCTTATTGAGTCGCAGGCAAGAGCAGGAAAGCGCTGGGAAAGGTGTCAACTCTAGAACT
>JAGKTI010036986.1:0-10982 GCA_018397915.1 Birgus latro
TAAATGTTGATGAAACGGGACTAAACTGGAAACGAATGCCTAACAGAACCTACATTGCTAAAGAAGAAAAAAGCATGCCAGGGCACAAAGCATCCAAAGAACGCCTAACACTACTTTTGGGGGGAAACTGTGCTGGCGATTTCAAGCTTAAACCGCTACTCGTATACCACTCAGAAAATCCAAGAGCTCTTAAGGGGATCCTTAAAGCAAGCCTACCAGTTTATTGGAGAAGTCATTTAAAGGCTTGGATGACGAGTGCAATTTTCACTGACTGGTTTTCAAAGTGTTTCGTGCCAGAAGATGAACGGTACTGTGCTATGAATAACCTGCCATTCAAAGCTCTTCTCATCATTGATAATGCTCCTTGTCATCCTTCGAACTTGACAGAGTTGCACCCTAATGTGAAACTTGTGTTTATGCCACCAAACATAACATCAATCCTACAACCCATGGACCAAGGTGTAATAAGGGCATTCAAGGCGTACTACCTGAGAAAAACATTCAGACAGGCAATAAGAACAACAGAAAATGGTAAAGTAACGCTCAAAGAATTCTGGAAAGATTTCAACATCTATAAAGCAGTTAAAAATGTTGGAGGATGTTGGGTTGAAGTGACTGAGACAAATATGCACGGAGTGTGGAAAAAAGTGTGCCCTTACCTCATAAATGACTTTAAAGGATTTGATGAAGACAGTATAAATGAAGTCAAACGCAACTGTGTGAAAACTGGAAATGATTTAAATCTGGACATAGAGGAGAGTGATGTAAATAAACTTATTGATTAACATGATCAAGAGTTGAGTAATGAGGACTTACTAGACCTTGGAAAACAAATGGAAAATGATGAAAAAAGTGATGAGGCAGAACCGCTAAGACAGTTTAAGATCAAGGAAATGGCAAATGCTTTCGACTTCCTAGAAAAAGCAATGGCTGCATTTGAAGATCAGGACCCAAATGCAGAGAGGTTTGCCAAAGAGTACAGGGGAATGGAGGATGCAGTGTCCTGTTATCGTCAAATCTATGACGAAAAGAAATATGCCACCAAGCAGTCTTCAATTCTCCAGTTTTTCAAGAGAACTGAACACCGAGCCACAACCTCACCACCAGCTTCAACCTCATCCTCATCTTCAACTCCTGACACCCCATCTTCAGCCCCAGACTTCCCTGCTTCAGCCCCGGACTCCCCTGCTTCAGCCCTGGCAGTGCCTTCCACATCGCAACCCCAGTAACGAGTCAAGTTGATGTTGTCAGAAGGTATGTGTTAGTGACATACAGTATGCATCTTTATTACAGTACCATACAGTAATCGGTCATTTTATCACTGAAATAATTTTGTCCGAGTGAGGAGAAAAAAGCCATCAAACTTGATGTTAGAAATGCTTACATTATCGTGCTGGTAATGATGTTGGTATTTCATATTTTACGGCAGTATTTTACGGTAAACTTTATTGTATGATGAAGTATGAAAAGTGTTTGAATTTAGGAATAAAATGTGTGTTGGTAGTGTGCACGTGTGTAAGGACGGGAAAGTGAGGGAGCGGCAGCCTGACTCAGTTGTGGGTGAGGCAGGTGCGGCATAACTCGGTTGCCATGACGACGAGAAGTGCTGTTACTGCAGCGAGTGAGCTACTGTGACGAAGACTCGTAACAAGTACAACTTATATTTTATTCAATAAATATCATCAGTTCAAAAGACTGTGTTTCTTATACAAACCTGTTATAAGATTATTACATGTATAGTATGCGATGTATGGTTGAAAAATCTGTAAAACTCGACTTACGTTCAAAATCGGCTTACGTCATGTCTCAGGAACGGAACTCTGACGTAACCCGGGACCTTACTGTAGTTTGTTTTCTGTATTTTTCTGCCTATTTTGAGGGTGGTAAATTACCTTTCTCTCACAGCAAGATTTCCTCTCTTATTATCATAATGTTCCTTAAGCCTTACCTACTATTGTTTTCGGCATAATGGAAGAAACTTACTGAAAATTAAGGGGCATGTTACATTAGCATTTAAACATATCGGCGAAGACATCTGAGAGGAAGTGACCGCCTGGCTGCTTGGGACAGTAGAGTAGGGTCGTGTAAACATATCAGTGACCTTCGATCCCTTCCCATAATTGCTCGCAGTCCTTTTTTATAGCTTTTAACTCACCGACACTGACACCGGTACAGTAAAGCATCGTTCAAGGCCGACAACTATGAAGGGGTTAATGGAATACATTATTGTTTGCATCAATACTCTCTCTTTCACACACACACTTAAGAACGAACAAAAGAATGAACGTAATGTACACTTAACTGAAAGAGACAGAAATAACTGTATGCTCTGCCAGTCTGAAATGGGAAGCGGAATATCTAACGAAGAATGTGAAACTGAATGCTAACTTAAGAGAACACGTGAGATGGTAGAGTAATTTTTTTCTGATTAGCAAACATTTCTGTTCCATTTCATCCCCTAAAATTGTGAAACCCATAAATTTTCGTCTAAGCATACAGCCTAAAGACTTTACCAGTTCAATTCATATTCCTCTACTTTGTTTTCTGTATTATTCTACTTTGAATTTGTTAATAATTAGCTTCTCTTGCTGAAAGATTTCCTCCTTTATCATCATCACGTTCTTTAGGCCGTACCTACGACTGTTTCTGGCACAGTGGAAGAAACTTATTCAGCGTAATAAGAAGTGGATTTCAATTAGAAGTGGATTTCGTTTCCCAATTCTCCAACTGGAGCCCAGGTTAGGATAGGTTAAATTATCAGGTAGTTAAGCAATGTTAGGCTAGGTTAGGTTATCAATCGCCTAACAAAACTCCACCTTGCCATCCATGTGATGGAGTTGTGAGCAGGAGGTGTGGGTGGGAGGACAGACTCACGCTCGTTTACCCGTGCCTCGCTCGCTAGCAACCGGAGCTATCGTACGAATAATTCTATGTATTACTGTACCACTGAATCATTCAGTCACGGCCCGGATATACCGAAGGCTGGATAATCCGAGCCTGGATAATCGAGCTTTCACTGTATATATATACAGTATACAGTATATATGTATATCAGCGCGCATCCCGATTTTAGCTCCAGTAAATCTGGTCACCTTATGAATGAGTGTGTGAGGAAGAGATTTGGAAGTTGGTGAGGCTAGGGAACTGACAAGAGATCGAGCTGGCTGGATAAATGTTGTGAGGAGAAGTGCACGATCAGGAATTTAGCAAACCCATTTAACATGGCAGCATCCGGATTGATTCTATCGGATACGTTTATTTGAAGCTACATGACGTGGTGAATGTATTTGGCATATCTGATAGAGCCAGGATTCTGGGGACTTGAATGGTGAGTAAATGGGAGTGTGGCCCATTGGACTGGGCAAATTTGGACATTGCAACTCCTCACCCTGCCATGGGGAGGGAAAGGAGGTCTGAATGATGATGATAGAGAATACATAAAATATGCAGACAGAAACACACTAAGCACAAGCAATAGTGAATGAACCAGAGTAGCTCACCAGGGTTAGCTTTGACGACATGCGTTTATTTCCCGGGTGTAAAGGTGGACTCCTATTAATACAACAGATAATCATCTCGCACCCAAATTAATTCATATTTGCATTACTATGGGTTAGTTAAGCTGCCATTACTAGGGTTAGTGTTAGGATAGTTTAGCCTGTTATCTATGACTAGGTCAGGCCTTCCTACTGTGAGGGTAATACTGTATAAATCAATCTGGGTCAATCTGAGTAGCTTTCATAGTGTCCACTGCCACACTTGGTAAACTAACAATCTTATTTTTTATGTCTATAATTTCCTCTTTCCAGGGCAGCACAAATCCCTTGTACACATTTACAGTCACAATCTTCAGCCAGTCACCTGGGACAGCACACTTGTATATCATCATCATCATCATCAACCAGACCTACTATCCCACCCTAGGGCAGAGTGAGGAGTAGCAATGTCCAGACAGCCTAAATCTTCCCAATCCAATAAGCCACACTTCCATTCACTCACCATTCAAGCCCCTGGAAACCTGGCTCTATCGGATACACCAAAAACATTCACCACGCTCTGTAGCTTCACATAAATGTATCCGATAGAGTCAGTCCAGACGCTGCCACATTAAGAAAGAAGTGACAAATCCCTGATCATGCACTTCTCCTCACAGCACTCATCCAGCCAGCGAGACTTATTATCAGTTCTCTAGCCTCACAGACTTCCAAACCTCTCTTGCTCATACACTCATCCACCATATCTCTCCATGTCTACTTGCCCAACCTCCTCCATCCCTCAAATTCATTCAGATATACCTTTATCACCACTCCATTGTTCTCCATTCTTTCCACATGATCATACCATCTCAGAGGACTCTCCTTAATTATGGTGACCACAGACTACCTCACTCCACATCTTTCACGAATCACATTATCTCGTATCCTATCCACTCTCTGTATTCCACATACATACCTAAGCAGTCCCATCTCCACTGCTCTTACTCTTGACTATTCATTTTCATGCCTCACCATGGTCTCACATCCACATGTTAAAGTTGGAACTAACACTCCATCATGTAAGTCTGGTGCAGCTGCAACACTCAAGCCTCTATTTCTTATCAAGGCAATCATTGCACCAGCTACTTTCCATCCTTGAGTCACTCTACTTTCCACTTCCTTTGCACATTTTCCTCTCATTCTATCACTGTACCCAGGTACTTGAACTCTCTCACAAATTCCAGCCTCTCTCCATTCACTGAAACATTGAAGAGTCACCTTCTCTCTCAATAACCATCACTTTACTCTCTTCTACATTTACTCTCACAACACTCACAGACATCAGCAAATCTCTGCACTAGCCTACCAAGTTCTTGTCTGGTATTTGCAAGAAGTACTGCATCATCAGCATACAAAAATTTTGAGATATTCCATCCACCACGATTCATTACCAATGCCATCCCTCTCTCCATTACTTGTGTTTTTACTTCTCTCATCACCCCATCTATCTATCTATCTATTTATCTATCTATCTATATATATACTGTATACTGAACAACCATGGGGACATCACACGACCTTGTCGCATGCCCACATCGATCGTGAACCATTCACTCAGATGCCCATTAACCCTTACACATGCTTCACTACCATCAAAAAAACTCTTAACAGCACCTAGCAGCTTCCCATCTAAACCGTACTTGTGCATAACCTTCCACAATCCTCCTCTCTCCACTGTGTTGTATGCTTTTTCCAGATCCATGAATGCCATAAACACCTTATGGTCCTTCTCACAAGCCTTCCCTGCCATCTGCCTCACTGCAAAAATTTGATCCACACATCCTCTGCCAGTCCTAAAGCCACACTGTTCATTACTCACTAGGACTTCTGATATCTCTCTATCTCTATAGTAATTGTTCCATATACCTTCCCTACCACACTCAATAAACTGTTGCCACGATAATTCTATTCATCCATGCCTTCTTGCATATCTCCAACAAGCACTTCACTCCACTCTCTCCACTACACTAATCATCTCTGCATACACCTCATCAACCCCAACTGCTTTCCCATTCTTCAGCCGCTTCACAGCACCTTTCACCTGTGCAAGTGTCAAGTCTCCCGGCACTGCATTCCTTCTCTGCACACCCCCAAAACCAATCATGTTTACAACCGCTCTGCTCTCTCTGTTCCCATTCATCAGGCTTTCAAAATATTCTTTCCATCTAGTCCTTACTTCATCCCCATGGGTTAATAATCTAACACCTGCATCCTTCACACCATCACATTTCTTTCCGCTTTCACTTCTACATTTCCGCACCTGTATCCCAAATAATTTCCTATTATGAGAGCAGTTTACATTCATTTAACTTCCTAAATCATCATTTACCTCCTCCTCTATCCTCTACTATTCTCTTTACATGCTTCTTGCTCTCAATATATTCAGTTCTTATTTCAACTGAACCACTGTCCTGCAACCACTCTAGCCACTCCATCCTATTTTCCTCAAGTGCTCTCTTAACCTCATCATCCTACCATGCTGTACCTTTCTTCTTTGTTGTTATTCTTGCCACAACACACACTGCTTTAGCATTCCTAACTAAGCAATCCCTACATGCATTCCACAGGCTGTCGAGCTCCAATTCATTCCAATTCACTGATTCTAACTCCTCCCTTACTCTGGTCCTGTATTCACCTGACACTTCTTTGATTCTCAGCTTCTCAACTATCAGTCTTTCTCCCTGACTGCTCCTCTCTCTCCTGATGCACCTCACTCCTCTCACCTTAATCGTGAATACCACAATTATATGATCTGACAGACCTCCACATCGTACTCTCATGACCCTCATTCAGCAACCATTCCCAGGAGCAAACCTCTCTACAAGCACGTAATCAATCACGTGACTCTCTGGATGATCCCCATTCCCTCTCATTTTTGTTTTCATTTTTGAAGGCTCCTACATGCTTGCATGCATTGGCCTTGGTCACCTAATGGCAGCTCTCCATGCTGCTCGATCTTTGGCAGCCTCCCTGTTCAGTCCCTTAACCCTGAGGTCACACTTAATGACCTCGTACCATACCTTTCTTGGTCTATCCCTCCTCCAATATTAACACGTCTCACCCTCTGCACCCAATTATCATCCCCGATCCTCTCCACATGTCCAAACCATCTCAGCCTACCCCTCCTCATCACAACAACAATACACTACAGTCCCATCCTACCTCTCAACTCGTCCATCGTAAACCCAGCCCCCCCAGGCCTTGCACGCAGGGATGCACTGCACATCCACCTAATCACTGTCATTTCTGGACGTTTGAGCTTGCGAATATCCTCTTCCTTTTCTGCCCAGGTCTCACTACCATACAGCATCACACTCCTAACACATGCAGCATACAAAGACCCCTTAGCACATAAGGAAAGTCCTCTCAATGTCAGGAGAGGCAACAGCTCCCTGAACTTCTTTCAACCACTTCTCACTCTAGCAACCGAGCTAACTCCAGCCCCACCTCCGGCACATAACATGTCTCCCAGATAACAAAACTCTTCCACACACTCAAGAGACTCACCAGCAAGTTCAATCCTTTCACGCCTAAGAATCTCCACCTGCTCTCCCCGACACGCCGCACACATGAAATCAGCATTATCTCGCAGTCTACTTCTAATACCACTACATCTCTTGTGCACCCATTTATCACAAAAACTGCACAAGATGGAATTACTTCCCACACCTTTGTGGCAAACCCCACATGGCCACTCTCCCTCTCCTCTGATTGTACCGCCACCAAGCCTAGATATCAACACTTGTTTTTATCTGCATTTACCCTTAAGCCCGTGTGCCCCATATCATCTCTCCACTTCCTAAATCTTTCCTACGCCTGGTTTTCACTCGCGGCAATCAACACCAAATCATCAGCATACAACATCTCCCATGGGAGTCCATCTCTGAAGTCACGTGAGAGGGCTTCAAGCACCATGATAAACAACAAGGGACTCAAAACTGACCCCTGATGCACACCAACATTCACGGAAAACTCATCACTCAAAACTCCAATCACTCTTACGTGGGTGTGACCACCCACGTACATGGCCATAACCACCCTAACCAGCCACTCTTCCAACCCAAGCTTTCTCATTGCCCACTTCACCACCTCTCTAGGGACTCTGTCAAAGGACTTTTCGAAATCAACAAAAACAAAATACAATTCCCATTTCATTCCAATATATTTTTCCTGAAGCTGTTGAACAATGAATATGGCATCAGTGGTCCCCCTGCCTGGCATAAACCCAAACTGCATCTCATCGATATTCACTCTTTCTCTAATCATACCTTCTAGAACTCTCTCCATTACTTTCATTATCTGATCTAAGAGCTTTATACCTCTGTAATTTCCCCTTTCCAGGGCATCACCCTTCCCTTGTACACATTTACAATTACACTCTTCAGCCAATCATCTGGGACAACACACTCATATATAATCATATTTATCAGGTCAGTGACTAACCTCACCCCAATATCTCCTGAGGCCTTCAACATTTTGGCAGTCAACCCAGACACACCTGCCGCCTTCGCCACCCGCATCCTGCCTATTGCCTCACTCACAGTAGCAGCGTCAATCAAAGGCCAAGGCCCAAACACTGGATCTGCTGGCTCAAAAAATTCCCTGTCCCAGTCAAACTCCTCATTCAACAACCAGTTATAATGCTCTCTCCATGCATCTTTAATATCCCCATTATTCACCACTACCCTTCGTTCATCATTCTTCACACACTGCTCACCTACAATATCCCGATTATCCCTTTTCACCTGATTTGTCACCCTAAATATCATATTTTTCCTTTCCCCATGATTCAGGTTATCAAGTAAAAGTCTCTGACTCAGACTTCGTCCAGTATACCTCTCTTCTAGCCCTACACTTGGCAACCAAGTACTCCTCCCTGTTACCACCCTTCTTTCACTCCCCAAAAGCCTTCTTCTCTCCTCAAATGCAGGTTCTACACCCTCATCCCACCACCAAGTTACTTTATGTCTTGGTGGGCCTCATGTCCAAAAGCATGTTGCATCGGTAACTCTCAAGAGGCTGTTCTTAAGGGCTCTATACTGTTCATTAACGCCTCTATCTACGGCTTCCTGTTCAGCCACCACTCTCCTCATCTCACTATAAAAGGCAACCCTTACTGTTTGGTTTCCCAGGTTCCATATTTTCTCCTAGGTACATATGTCCTCCTCCTGATCACTCTTTCTTTAAGCACCATGTCACAAATCAACAGTTTGTGCTGCTGCACACACTCCTCGTTTCCTATAACATTAACATCCCTCACTAACCTGCTATCAACCCTCCTGACCAGAAAATAATCTAACTGCTATTTCCCCCACTTGGACATAATCAAGCTACTCACTCATTTTCTAAAATGTGTGTTGCACACAACCATGTCCATTGCCTCCCCAAACTTGAGTATTCTTTCCACTTCCAAATTTCTAAAATAATATGCACATCCCCCATGTACTCCTTAATAACCTTGACATGATTCACCTACATGACCATTTAAGACACCTCCCAAAACCACTATCTCATCATCCCCCATACCATTCACAGCACATATTAAGTCATCCCAAAATCTGTTCCTCTCTACAACATCCAAGACTGCCAATGGAGCATCATTTTCATTTTTGAAGGCTCCAACATGCTTGCATACGTCGGACTTGGTCACCTAATGGGGCATCGCCATGCTGCTCGATCTATGGCAACCTCCCTGTTCAATCCCTTAACCCTAAGGTCACACTTAACGACCTCGTACCATGTCTATCTCGGTCTACCCCTCACAACCCCTCCCACAATATTAACACTTCTCATCTTCTGCACCCAATTATCATCCCCAATCCTATCCACATGTCCAAACCATCTCAGTCGACCTCTCCTCATCACAACACCAATACACTCCAGTCCCATCCTACCTCTCAACTCTTCACTCGTAAACCCAGCCCCCCGAGGCCTTGAACGCAGGGATGCACTGCACATCTACCTAATCATTGTCATTTCAGGACATTTGAGCTTGCGAATATCCTTTTCTTTAACTGCCCAGGTCTCACTACCATACAGCATCACACTCCTAACACAAACTGCATACAAAGACCCCTTAGCACATAAGGAGAGTCCTCTCAATGTCAGGAGAGGCAACAGCTCCCTGAACTTCTTCCAACCACTTCTCACCCTAGCAACCGAGCTAGCTCCAGCCCCCACCTCCGGCACATAACATGTCTCCCAAATAAAAAAACACTTCCACACACGCAAGAAACTCACCAGCAAATTCAATCCTTTCACGCCTGACAATCTCCACCTGCTCTCCCAGACACGCCGCACACATAAAGTCAGCATTATCTCGCAGTCTACCTCTAATACCACTACATCTCCTGTGCACCCATTTATCACAAAAACTGCACAAGATGGAATTACTTCCCACACTTTTGTGGCAAACTGCACATGGCCACTCTCCCTCTCCTCTGATTGTACCGCCACCAACCCTAGATATCATCACTTTTGTTTCATCTGCATTTACCCTTAAGCCCTTGTGCACCATACCATCTCTCCACTTCCTAAACCTTTCCTCCACCTCCTTGTCATTCTCTGCAATCAACACCAAATCATCAGCATACAACATCTCCCATGGGAGTCCATCTCTGAAGTCACTGAGAGGGCTTCAAGTACCATGATAAACAACAAGGGACTCAAAACTGATCCCTGATGCACACCAACATTCACGGAAAACTCATCACTCAAAACTCCATTCACTCTTACCTGGGTGCGAGCACCCACGTACATGGCCATAACCACCCTAACAAGCCACTCTTCCAACCCCAGCTGTCTCATTCCCCACTTCATCACCTCTCTAGGGACTCTGTCAAAGGCCTTTTCCAAATCTATCTATCTATCTATTGCCAGACGCCTTGATCCCGAATGGGGTGGCCACAAACAAATCGCCTCCATGTCACTCTGTCCCCTGCCATTTCACTACCACGCTCCCAACTCACACCCTCCTCTCTCATATACCTCTCCACTCCATCCCTCCATCTCATCCTTGGCCTCCCCCTCCCTCTCGCCCCCTCCACCTCACTCACATACGCTCTCCTCGTCAGTCTTTCATTCTCCATCCTCTCCACATGCCCAAACCACCTTAACGTGTTTCTCCTAATGCTTCCCAACACGTCCTCGACCACACCACAATGCTCCTTCACTTCCTCATTTGTTAGTCTGTCTCTCCATGTGACTCCACATGCTCCTCTCAAATAACTCATTTCCACTGCTCTCACTCTTGACTTCTGTCCTTCCAACAGGGTCCAAGCTTCACTTCCATATGTAAGAGTTAGTATCACAATACTGTCATGTAACAACTTTTTCACTTCCATGCTCACCTCCCTGTTTGTTATCACTGCTTTCAACCAACCAGCAACCTTCCTTCCCTGCTGCACCCTTTCGAGCACTTCACCCTCCAGACTTCCATCCTTACTC
>JAGKTI010036987.1:0-10982 GCA_018397915.1 Birgus latro
TGTGTAAGTGTGTTAAAAAATTACCCTAAATGTTAATCATAATTTCCTGCTTGCAATTTAATTTTTCCATGCATGGTTCTTAAGTAAAACAGCTAGAAAAAATGTGGAAGCAGTGAATTTCATGTCTGGTCCTAACCTAACCTAACCTATGGTTGCCATAAAGATTTTCATGCCTAACCTATTTTCATCATGCTGTTAATGTGTTAAAAAAGTACCCTAAATGTTAATCATAATTTCCTGCTTGCAATTTAATTTTTTCATGCATGGTTCTTAAGTGCAACAGCTAGGAAAAAAGTGGAAGCAGTGAATTTCATGTCCGGTCCTAACCTAACAAAACCTAACATTGTGTTAATCATAATTTCCTGCTTTTAATTTAATTCTTTCATGCATGGTTCTTAAGTGCACCAGCTAGGAAAAAGGTGGAAGCAGTGAATTTCATGTCCGGTCATAACCTAACCTAACCTAACCTAACCTAACCTAACCATTTTTCTGGTAGCAATTTACATCATTTACTGTATTTGATGCTTTGTGTCCAATAATTTAGTGCATAAAATGTGAGAAAAGATGATTTCCATGTCAGATACTTACTTATACTATGCTGGCAAGTTCTGAGCACCTATGACTCACTCACCTCTAAATCATCATTTTTTGGTTAAAATTCAATAAATTCATGCTATATGTGCATTATTTATGTGAAAAGGGACCTAAATAAGTGCTATACATCTCCAGTAGGGAGGTAGGAAGGTAGTTTTCTGATTTAGGTGGGGTTAGGTTAGGGTCATGAAAAACCAGCGCTGGAGCCTCAGGACCAATATCCGGACAAAACCAATATTCGGACATGCTTTTGGCTCTATTACAACGGATATTGGAGGGATTACTGTATTTGGGTTTGGGAGGTTATACTGTACCTGCCAGAGTGCTCTCTCAGTTTGTCACCCCTTTGTTCTGTCGTAGTTGGTGTTTTTAGGACGGAAAACAAATGAATTTAAAAAAAAAAAAACTTGTACCAGATTACTGGTGTCTTCCATTCATAAAAAATCAGTAACAGTTGGACTTGAACAGCTGCAGGCTCAAGTTTGGGGGAGAAACAACTCTGGGGAAGCGAGTTCCAAAGAGATGCGGTTCGGGGAATAAAAGATTTCTGATAGATGGAAGTTCTGCAATATGACCGTGTGACATTCAAGTCATGAGAGCTACCAGATGCCCGTGTAGCGCAAGGAAAGGCATGGAGAGGTGGCACAATGGATGCAACTTCGCCTGGGCATTTGCCATAAAAATATCTAAAATAATGCAAAGGAGGTAATACTCCTTCTTACCTGTAGGGGAGGTAGTTTGTTTGTAATGGCAGGGTCATTAATAATTCTAACAGGTTTGTTCTGAATTTTGTCTAGTTGTTTTAGTGGAACCTCTCCACATCCATTCCTCAAGGGTGAACAATATTCCAGCTGAGAGCGCACACGACTCATAAGCTATAGCTAACTGCTCGTCAGTGAAGAAGCTAGTAAGCTACGAACTCTGTACAATAATCCAAGCTTCTTTGAGGCGGTTTTAGCAAACAGTCTGACATGAGAAGTCCAGCTGAGGGCATTGTTCAGTGAAACATCGAGAATTTCAATACTTTTGGATATAGGAGTATTAGTAGCATTGAAGGTAATATAAGAATCTGGCAGTATCTGTCTATTAGCAAATTGTATGTACAATAAAAGTCCATTAATCTGAATGGCAGTGGACTGAGAATCATTCGGATTATCAGATTTTTTGGATACACTAAAACACTTAATTTCATGTTTAAACTGAAATTTTACTGAATGGATCTCTTTTCATTCATTCATATTTCAGTATGGCACATATTAACATTACTTTACATATTAAACAAATTTTTTACTTAATAATGTATTACTGAAGACACAAACTGTAATTGGTAAATTAAGAGATGTTATGGGTTGTTTAACTCACTAGTAATGCATAGTTTTGAAAACAGCTGTTGTAGGCAGGTAAATCCAATTAGAGAGAGGAAGTCCAGGGTTAATAATTATATGCACATATTGTAAAAGCACAAAAAATATGTATTACTGTGGAAAATTCCTTAAGCCTACGGCACAGACCCAAAAGTGGTCGGTTTTTCATGAGGAGTTGCCAATCCATGCATTACCTGATCCACGACCACACCGCTCGGCACTTCGGTGCATTTGGTGCCCAGTTTGACTTTTTTAATTTTGATTTTTTTTTTTTTTTACTTTTGGAGTTTTTGTCAGCCTTCTTCAAAAATTCGGATTATTGGGATTTTCGGATTATCAGTGTTCGGATTATTGGGATTTTGCTATACAGTATTTGCTTTTACTAGCATTAAATGAGACAAGATTATTTTGTCACCATTCAATGATCCTATATAAGCTTTGATTTATGGAGATGGCTGTACTGAGTTGTGAGTTAGAGATTTTAAACTTTGTGAATGGGTGTTTAAGTGTGAGTGAACTGTGAAGTGTTCAGTCATCTGCATGTAAGTCAATGGGATTATGGGTGACTGACTGGGCTAATGTGTGTGGCCCGGCCTCCGCTATAGGTGAAGGATATCTAAAAACAAATGAACAAACGAGTGACAGAGATCATCAGTATGAATTAGGAATAGGTTTGGCGCCAGAACTGATCCTTGTGGCACACCGGCGTTAATTATGTTTATCTCAAAGTCAAATGGCCACCCCTTACGGGATTATGGCGTCTGGCAATAGATAGATAGATCATCTACTTTTATCCTTCTGTCACCAAGGTATGAGAAAATCAGGGGAACAAAAGACGTTAGACCATAGCAAAGGAAATGCATAGCAGGGAGTGGTTCCACACCCTGTCAAAAGCGGAATGCTTTTTTTATACAGAATGTGAAATACAGTACTGTACATAAATATGGATGTTTATGCCAATAAACTGGAAGATTTCTTGGGCCTTGAATGTTGAGTGAATGAGAATGTGGCCCATTTTAATCGGGCAAGCTTTTGATACGTCTCCCTCTTTCAGGTACATTGATCAGGTTTCCCTTGCCCTCGGACCCAACCTCACCCCATCTTTAAGTAAGAAAAGCAGACAGGATGACGATGATGATGATGCCAACAGCATCGGCAGTGATGATGATGATGACTTAAAGGTTATCCTCGATTATGAATTGGAGAATTCTACGCTGAGTGTGAGTCTGTAACTTCCTGCAGAGGTGGTGGAGCATTTGGGTGTGTGAGCTGACTGTGAAATAGCACCGCCTCCACAGGACACTGTACGCATACTCTATCTGGTATCCTACATAATCATCTACGACGCCACCCATACTCTCTTGCCCTTACCATGCAGCTAGCCGATCCCTTCATGTTTGCTGGACAGAAGGAGGTACTATATCATTTATCTGTTTTGAAGGTTTGGATGATATGTGATTTAATATGTGACTGATTTTACACACCAGTGTCTTACCCTTTAAACATAGAAAATAGTGTTCATTTTGGCGCTGAGAAATATTGTGTAATTGTCTGCCTTGAACTTTATTTAGACTCCTAACACTTGAATGTAGTTTCATAGAAAATGTTTTTGAGGTATAACCCCTGGGGGTAGGGGGGTTTTCAAGAATTCTCCCCCAGTATCCCTGCTTGTTGTAAGAGGCGACTAAAAGGGTTGGTGGTGGGTTAGTGCCCCACCCTGTAAAACAGCTAACTAAAAATACGAACAAGAAGCCTCGGACCAGGACTGACCAAAAATTGAAGACAAAGGACCGGACAAAGAACTTGGTAAGGATTGCAACCTGGAATGTAAGGGGTATGAATGATGAGGTGAAAGAGAGAGAGATTGTACAGGTGCTTGAGGCTGCAAGTGGATATATGTAGACTAACTGAAACTAGATGAAGAGGTGAGAGTGTGACACAATGGGAGTATGGATGGAGTATATGCGTGGGAGTAGGTGAGATTGAGAGGGCAAAAGAAGGAGTGAGTATTGCTGTGAGTAACAGATGGAAGAAGAATATAAGGAGTATGGATCAGTTGGGTCAAGGATTGTGTGGGTAAGAGTGAAAGTTGGGCTACAAATGTGGGCGATTGTGTGTGTGTATGCGCCAATGCAAGATCGTGTAAGTAGAGTGAGAGAAGAGTTCTAGACAAATGTGGAAGCATGCCTGGAAAAGTTTGAAAGGAATGAGAGAGTGTTTCTGATTGGAGATATGAATGGAAAAGTAGGGAATGTGAAGGTGGATGGAGTGGTTGGTGAGTGGGGTGTGCCTACAGAGATGGATGAGAATGGCAGTGCTTTAGTGGACATTTGTGCCGGGAGGGGGTTGGTGATAGCTAATACCCTCTTCAGGCACAAAATGATAGGTATACATGGCAAGTGTTGAGAAGGGTGGATGGTGAACTGAATGAAGGGAAGGCAATGCTTGACTGTGTTTGTGGATGAAAGGATGAGAAGATGCGTAATGGATGCAAGAGTATATAGAGGTTGGGGGAGTGGATTTTCTGACCACCACTTGGTGGTGGTCAAAATCTGGGTCCAAACAAAATTGAGGAAGAGAAGAAGGGAAGGACAGCAGGAAGTAGTTCTTACAAGGAGGATAGAAAAGTTACAAGAGGATGGAGTAAAGGCTGAATATAAAAGGTAAGTGGAGGAGCGATTGGGGAGCAGATGGGGGACGTGGAAGGTCTGTGCAAGATATTCACCGAAGAAATCTGTGCAGCATGTGAGGTGGTGTGTGGGGTGAAGAAAAGACGAAAGGGGGTTCAGGGGAACAGCATGGTGGAATGAAGAGGTGAGAGAGGCTGTGGCACAAAAGAAGAAAGCATATAATGAGTGGATGAGAAACAGGGGCGTCGAAGAAGTTGAGAGATGGAAGAGAGAGTTATATGTAGATAGGAGGAGAGAGGTGAAAAGATTAATAAGAGAGTGTAAGATAAGAGTGGATGAGGAACTTGGAAGGAATTAGAGTGTAAAGCAGAGGGGATGTAAGAAAATGTTCTGGAAAGAGGTACAGAGAGTTAGACAGGGTGCCAAAGAAGTTAGTTGGGGTGTGACAGATAAAAATGGTAGATTACTAGTGGAGAAGGGAGAAAAAGTGAACAGATGAAGAGAACACTTTGATGAACTGTTGAACATAGAGAATGGAAGTAATGCAAGTATAAGTGGCTGGGGAATGGTGGGGAGGAGGAGGGTTGTGAGAAGAGAGGAAGAAATCAGTAGGATGGAAGTGGTGGAAGCAATGAAGAAAGTCAAAATGGGCAAAGCCCCAGGAATTGATGGAGTGTGTGGTGAAATGCTGAAACATGGGGGAGAGATAGTAATAGAATGGATGTGGAAGGTGTGCAGATTGGCCTGGGAGGAAGGTAGAGGCCCAGAGGATTGGAAGTCAGGTATAATTATTCCCTTGTACAAAGGAAAAGGGGAAAGAGAAGTGTGTGTGTGATAATTGTAGGGGCATTTGCCTTCTTAGTGAAATAGGAAAAGTATATGGTAGGATACTTATTGACAGAGTTAGGGAAATAACAGAGGAATTAGTTGGAGAAGAATAGGGAGGTTTTAGGAAGGGAAGAGGTTGTGTAGACGAGATATTCATTCTTAGATCTTTAGTGGAAAAGTTTCTAGAGAAGGGAAGGAAGTTGTATGCAGCCTTCATGGATTTGAAGAAAGCATATGACAGGGTGGATAGACAAGGATTGTGGAAAGTATTAAGAATATATGGAGTAGATGGGAAGTTGTTGAAGGCTGTGAAAAGTATGTATGAGGGTGCTAAGGCTGCGGTGCATGTGGATGGCAAACTAAGTGAATATTTCCATTTGATGGTTGGTTTGAAACAAGGATGTGTCATGTCTCCATGGTTGTTCAATCTGTATATGGATGGGGTTATAAAAGAGATACAAGGTCGGGCAGTGGATGTTGGAGTGGCCCTAGTGATAGAATGCAGTGTTTGGGAACTCCTTGTACTGTTGTTTGCAGATGATACTGTGTTGTTGAGTGAAGAAGAAGGGGAGCTGCAAGGCCTGGTAGATGAGTTTGGGAGAGTGTGTAAGAAAATGAATCTTAAGGTGAATGTAAGGAAGAGTAAAGTGATAGTCTTTGAGAGTAGTGAAGTCAGTGAATGTACAGTGAGATTGGATGGGGAGGATATGGAGAATGTGCGTGCATATAAGTAGTTGGGTAGTGTGATGAGTAAGGATGGAAGTCTAGAGGGTGAAGTGCTTGAAAGGGTGCAGCAGGGAAGGAAGGTTTCTTGTTCCTTGAAAGCAGTGATAAGAAACAGGGAAGTGAGCATGGATGTGAAAAAGTTGCTACATGACAGTATTGTGATGCCAGCTCTAACATATGGAAGTGAAGCTTGGACCCTGTCGGAGGGACAGAAGTCAAGAGTGAGAGCAGTGGAAATGAGTTATTTGAGAGGAGCACGTGGAGTCACATGGAGAGACAGACTAACAAAAGAGGAAGTGAGGGAGCATTGTGGTGTGGATGTGGACGTGATAGGAAGCGTTAGGAGAAACATGTTAAGGTGGTTTGGGCATGTGGAGAGGATGGAGAGTGAGAGACTGATGACGAGAGTGTATGTGAGTGAGGTGGAGGGGGGTAGAGGAGGGGGGAGGACGATGATGAGATGAAGGGATGGAGTGGAGAGGTATATGAGAGAGGGTTGTGTGACCTGGGAACAGGGCAGTAAAATGGCGGGGGACAGAGCGACATGGAGGCGATTTGTTTGTGGCCACCCCTTACGGGATTGAGGCGTCTGGCAATAGATAGATAGAACTCCCACGAAAAATTGTCTTATGATTCATGGGTAGTCAGATGTCAGTCTGCATGAATGAGAGCCTTGATCTGATCTGTTTTTTCCTCACTTTGATACTGTTGGCAGTCATTCCTTGTTTCATCCTTCAGCAGTTCATGACATAGTCCATACCATCAACATTACAGTGGTTCCCAACCTTCTTCAGCTTCTTCAGCTCATTACCAAGTGCTTGTTACCCAGATAAAGAGGTGTAAATATAGAGGCATTTTTATCGTAAACAGGTGTGGGTGATTGAAATGAAATTATGCTGAAGGATTCATGGTTTATTTTTGTTTACATTCATGAAATAAATAATCTGGGTGGACGGGTGGTGGGTGGGGTACGTCTTGTGAATGATAGCACCTACGTCATGTATGCAGCCCATCCAGCCCTAACCAGCAAACATTAGAGACAAACCAAACTGCTGGTAGCCAAGAAATGGGGGAGAGGGGTGCTGTGTTCTTTTCCTGGTGTTTTTTTGTCCTTATTAATGGTTTGCTTGTGCTGCATTTGGGTGCAGTAACACTCATGGACCTTTTATGCAACTTTTCCAGCTCCCTTGTGATCCACCAACAAAGAAATTATGGGATATTAAGGCGAAGAGAGCAAGCTGATGTGTGAGTAAGTCGTCGTCTTTTCTAGGCGAGTTACATTTATTTTACATGTATTTTTCTCACATCTATATAGGGAGGCAATCCTAGATAATATCCCGATGGAAGCCACTTTACCACAACTATGGCTGTCAAGAAGAACAGCAGTCTTTAAATTCAACCAAAACTCCATCAAACTTAAAAATCGCGGGCAAAATAAGTGAACACTGCTGGTGATAATCGATCTGGCAACTTATTCCTGATCTTTATATGGTTCAAAGCTGATACATAGAGGAAAATCTCATTTTTATACAGCATATTAAGAAAACACCATTTGTGCAAGCATATATTATCCTTACTCTTCACACTACCCAGGTATGCACTCACATTTTCCATTCCTCATCATCCAACCTCACTGTACATCAGTGACTTCATTTCTTTCGAAGACCATAACTTTACTCTTCTCTACATTCACCTTTAGATTCCTTTTCTTACACTTTCCCAAACAATTTATTCTAATTACTGTTTTTGTTGCAGCCATTAGACTACAGTATATTAATTTTGTCATGATAGTATCGTATGGGGAAGGGTAGAATTACGGTTGAACCTACTTTGATTATGGCCCCATCTCCCTCAGCCTGTCTTTCCCACTGCCTATGATCTCCAGTCCTATTAATGGAGTTTTTTAGGCAATGTGACATGAATGTGTGTGTGTGTGTGTGTGTGTGTGTGTGTGTGTGTGTGTGTGTGTGTGTGTGTGTGTGTATTTATTTACCTATTTGTAGTATTCAGGAATTGAGCTAAGCTCGTGTTGTCCCGTCTCCATATCTACATTCATCTAATCTAGTTTTAAATACATGAATGTTTTTCGCCTGCACCACCTCTTCGTCTAAGTCATTCCAAATACTTATTCCTCTGTTCGGGAAACTGAACCTTTTGAGATCAGTAAGACATCTACTTTTCCTCAACTTGAAGCCATGAGCTCTTGTTCTTCCATCATCCAACACAAAAAGATCCTCTCTATCCACCCTTTCCAATTCTCTTACATTTCTAAATATCGTGATCAAGTCACCTCTTTCCCTTCTCCCGTGCAGTGTTGGTAACTTCAGTTTTTCCAATCTCTCCTCATAGGTGAGTTCCCTTAAACATGGTATCATCTTCGTTGCCATCAATTGAACCCTTTCTAGTTTATCAATATGCTTCTTCAAATGAGGTGACCATACCACCGCCGCATACTCTAGTCTTGGTCTTATCATGGTCACTATCAACTCCCTCAACATTTCCTCATCGATATAATTAAAAGCCACTCTCATGTTAGTCAGTAATCCATAAGTTCCCCCAATAATTTTGTTTATATGCTTTGTAGTGACAAGTCATCCCAAATAATCACTCCCAAGTCTTTCTCATCCTTTCTTTTACTAATCATCTCATTGCCCATTTTATATGTCCAGTGTGGTCTTCTTTCACTTATACGCATTTCTGATACATGACACTTCTTGGCATTAAAGTCCATTTTCCAAGTCTGGCTCCAGCTGTGCAGTTTGTCCAAGTCCTCTTGCAGTTCTTTACAACTATTAATACATTTAATATGTTTCATAATTTTAGCATCATCTGCAAACATACTCATATAACTATTCAAACCCTCTGGCAAATCATTTTTTTTTTTTTTTTTTTATGTGTCCGACTCTGGGCATGGGCTTTACAGCCTGCTATCAAGGCCCAGCCGTCCTCCTACATACCATACACCTCTACATGTCACCACTTCGGCGCTAACACCCACCGTCCATATTGAATACATGCTAGAGCTGTCTCATACAGGACTGGTGTATTGGTATTAGCGGGGTTATTTTTACGACATGTCAGCGGGTCTTCTGGTAGATCAGTAAAGCCTGATTTAATGAAATTCAAATCCTTAAACTGTTCCCTGCCCCAGTGAGGATTCGAACCTGGGTCCCTCGGGACTGCAAGCCAACTCTCTACCGATCGAATTTACATATATCGGAAACATTACTGGGGCCAGGACAGAGCCCTGGGGTACTCCACTAGTCACATTTCTCCATTGTGAAACCTTGTCTCTTATTACTGTTCTCATTTGCCTTCCTGTCAAATAATCTCCCATCCACCCCTCCAAATGTCCTCAACTTCCACAATAGTCTCTTATAGGGTACCCTGTCAAATGCTTTCTTAAGATCCAGATAGACACAGTCTGCCCATCCCTCTCTCTCCTGTACGACATCTGTTACCCTACTGTAGAAACTTAGTAGGTTAGTAATACATGATCCTCCTTCCCTAAAACCAAACTGTCTTGGTGTTATCACTTCATTTTCTTCTAAATACTTTATCCATCTTTTTCTAATAACTTTCTCACAGATTTTACAAACAATACTAGTAAGTGACACAGGTCTATAATTAAGTGGATCCTCCCTATCTCCTCCCTTAAAGATTGGCACAATACTTGCTCTTTTCCAAAATTTAGGGAACTGTATATTTTCAAGCGAGGTCTTGATAATGACATAAACTGGCCACACTAACTGGTCGGCACATTCCTTCAGGATCCATCCAGCCGCACCATCTGGTCCCATTGCTTTTCTCACATCCAAATCCTTCATCAGCTGTAGCACCTCATTCTTGTCAACTGTAATTTCAGCCATTCTCATCAGCCTGGGTTCCATTTCAGGCTCCCTAAATTCGTCTTCCAATACATAAACTGACTGCAGCTTGTTGTTCATTATTTCACACAAGTCTTCCTCTCTTTCGTATGTTTCATCTCCATCCCTCAGTTGTATTATACTGTCCTTAACTTTCATTTTGCCATTTACAAACCTATAAAATAGTTTCGGCTCTTTTTTACAGTTAGATACAATATCTTTTTCGTATTTCCTTTCCTCTTCTCTCCGTACCCTTACATATTCATTTCTAACTTGCTTGTACTCCTCCCAAGCCCTTTCACTATACCTTCTTCTCACTTTATTCCATGCTTTTTTTCTTGCCTCTTGTGCCATCTACATCTGTTGTTAAACCATTCTTTCTTCCTTTCCATAGCTGCAGAAAATTTTGGGACATACTTAGTAACTCCTGTTTTATATACTTCTATCAGAAACTCATATTTCTCATCAACATTTGTGATCATATTCATTTTACTCCATTCTACATTTTGGAAAAAGTTCCTCAGGGAAGCAAAGTCTGCCTTCCCATAATTGTATCTATTTTCTCTGTGTTTTTCATCTCTTTCTCCTTCCCTCACTCCTACCACATCCATTTCAATTACCAGATGATCACTTTTACCAAAGGGGCAGTGGTAGGTTATGTTTCTCACTTCATTTGGGTCCTTTGTGAGTACTAGGTCGAGCCTGGATGGTTCATCAACACCCCTAATTCATGTGTTTTCTTTGATCAACTGGGTTAACATGTTTTCCATCATCAATTCCATTAATTTATTTCCCCATTATTCTTCATTGTTCCCAGCATCCATACTTTCCCAATCAACTTCTCTACAGTTAAAATCTCCCATTAATATTATTCTATTTCTGTCGCCGCACGGCAAGCTGCGGCAACAACCACAGCAACACGGAAAACGACGACGTTGATGATGGTGATGACGACTTACACCAGGCATTTGATG
>JAGKTI010036989.1:0-10981 GCA_018397915.1 Birgus latro
CAATTCCACTCTTGAAAACAACGGAGAGTCAAATGGCCCACAGTGTGTGTGTGTGTGTGTGTGTGTGTGTGTGTGTGTGTGTGTGTGTGTGTGTGTTTGAGTAGGGGGGCAGGTGGTGTTGGAAGGGGAAGTTGTGGGGTTGGAATGGGTGGCTTGATACGACATTCCTTCCCTCTTCCCCCTCTTACGGTTGCTGGATGCACACACACATACTCGTAGGTCTAGCAGTGCCACACTTCCCATTGCATTTCTTTCCTAATTAGAGTACCGATAAGAAATAAGGAATTTATGGCATGATGGACATCTCCCAGAAATTCTGGAGTGTGGAGAACAGTAGCCCCGGTGACAGCCTCATCTAAACAGGCCCCACCTGACATACTGCAGCTGGAAAAAGACGGAAGAACTGATATATACATCATATTCTGTATCATAAGAAAGCACTCACAGAGTACAACTCCCCCGTCCACCAGTTGGTCTAAGGGCCAAACATATGACTCTGGTCTGTGACCTTGAGGTCCGATCTCTCAAAATCAAATGCTTCATGCATGTCTTTCTAAACCCTTCCACAATATTTGGCCCAAGTCAAATCAAAACCGAGTTCACCCTATCCTGTGATCTTGATCGATGACTTTCCCTGTTACTTCGAAATTTGACTGATTGCTTTCATCATGGAATTAATTATTCTTGCATTACCCTGAATCCTTCCACAAAGTTTGCTATAAATCGGTTAAAAAGTGCTTAAATTGTTTATCCTGACTTTTAATGATAGTCGCAACACTGACCTTCCATTCGTCTTTGAGAGTGGATTACCTGATTTTATATCGATTTTGTCAGTTTCCAGGTCTCACAACCGTACGTCACACCTGGGATTATACATTCGTTATATACTTTTCGTTTCATACAGACTGACAAGCTACTTTTCATGATGTCTCTATGTTTACCGAAAACTTTCCATACAACTAATGCGTCTTTTTATTTCGCAATCATGGTATTCCGTTTGTTTTAGTATTTGCTGAAGAGCTTTTTTAGTTTTACTCCGATTCATCTTTTGTCTTACTCTGAGACTTTCTCTATTTAGGTCATTTAACATTTCGGGCAATGCCTCTGCTGTTTCTGAGAACAGAGCAATGTCATTTGCAAATCTCAAATGATTTAAGTTTCGTCCATCTCTGTTTACTCTTTTATTCTCCCAGTCTAGCTGTCTGAAAATACTTCCTAGGTATGTGACAGATAATTTTGGTGAAACTGTATCTCACTGACGCATGGCCTTTTCAGTCTTAATTTTTCCGAGTCTTATTGTAATTTAGCTGTAGCAGTTCCCTCTTTATGTATGTTTTTGGGCAGTTTACAGTGATCTCATTTACTGCCTGTTCCCGCAGTGAATTTATTATTGCTATGTGCTCCACTGAGTCAAAAGCCTTTTGGTAATCATCAAACCCTAAGCGCAGTGGTTTATTTATTCTCTAGATATCTGAATTAGCAGATTCATTGTGTACAGATGATCAGTAGTCGAAATACCCGCTTCGGAAGCCAGTCTGCTCACGAGGTGGTTTTCTTCCAATTTTGCTGTTGTTCTGATCGTAGGGACTTTAGTGAAGAGTTTGTCAATAACTGGTAATAAGCTAATAAGTCAACAGTTGCTAAGATCCTTTGAGTCGCCTTCATTGTAAACAATAACAACTGTTGCATTATACCATGTTTTGGAAATTTCCTTCTTCTGTATACTCTGAATAAATAAGTGGACCATCTTGCTCTGTGCCTCTGCTCCTGCATCCAACAGTAAATCTGCTACTATTCCATCTTCTCCTGGGGCTCCCATCTTTTCATACATTTAAGAGAAATGTTTACATCGTCTGGTGTTACCTCTCGTATTTTTTTAATGTGTCCGTCTCTGGACATAGTGAAGCCTGCTCCCAAGGCCCAGTAGCTCTCCTGCATACCATACACCTCCACATGTCAACAATTCGGCACTAACACCCACCGTCCATATTTAATACATGCTAGGGCTGTTTCATATTGGTATTAGCGGGGGTACTTTTACATGTCGGCGGGTCTCCTGGTAGAGCAGTAAAGTCCGCTTTTATGAAATTCAAATCCTTAAGTTCTTCCCTGCCCCAGCAGGGATTCGAACCTGAGTCCATTAGGAGTGCAGGTCACCTTTCTACTGATACAGCCAACGCCTCCCCCAACTAAAAGATGATTATTGGCACTGTTGTCTTTGATGCATACAATTCTCTGTAAAATTCATCAGTGCTCTTCACCATCCTCTTTCTGCACTGAATGACTTCACTGTTTTTTCTTTCAGTGATATAATTTGTTGCTTTCCTAGTGCCATGTTACTTCGGACCTGATTTAGACTTTCACTTTTTTAATGGCTTCTTTGAACTGCTCCATGTTTCTCTTTCTTTTTTCTTCTCTCTGTCTCTTGTTGATAAGCTTATTCAATTCTGCTCCTTCTGTTTCATCCTTCCTTGTTTTTCTGTTCGTCTAATTTCTTTATTTCATGAGCTCGAGGGTTATTTTTTAATACTTATTGGGTTTGGTTGTATTAGCGGGATACATAGGATCAGGAACCGGATCCGCCTCAAAATTTAATCAATTCCTTCTTGGCCCATGGCCCACACTTCCACAAAATTTCATTGAAATTCACTGATAACTTTTGGAGATATCATGTGGAGAATCAGACAAACATAGGTTAATACATAACTTCCTTCAACTTCGTTGGCGGAGGTCAAAAAGCATTATGAAAAGGATACAGAGCCTTGATATTATTTTATTCTGCCACTGAGCTGCGGGAAATAAGCTGCAAAATACGAAAATCTCCGCCAAGTTAATGTGGACGAACAATATTACCGAACCAAACTTGGTCCAACACTCTCTCAGTTTAGCATCTCATATCTTGATAATATTCGCCTTATCACGATACGCTTTTTACCCTAACCTAGCCTAAATTTGTTATGTCTCTGTCTTGAACGATCTGTTGTAACAAGAGGTTATAACTGGGGTATGCTGGTCATAAAGATGTGTAATGAAAAGGAAGTAGAGCTGTAGTAGTCTTTTTCTGCCTCTATCTACGTGAACTGAACTGCAAACGGACGATAAGCTATCTCGATGGCGTGGTCGTAGGTACTTGTAGAGAAGTCGGTTATGGATTATTTAGTACAACCAGAATAAAGTCGTGAGACGTATTATCAACGAGGTGAGTTACAGCACTCTTGGGTTACTGAGTTTTATTGCACAGTTATCTTGATATTGATTTACAAACGAGCTTAGCGTGACGGCCAGTCTCCCCTTTCTCCTTACTCGGCCCTAATTGTGCTCTCGGGCATTATCTACCCCCTTTTCTGATGTGAAGGGCTTCTCTCTGCCATTATATACAGGTGGGAGAGGATGTTTGGTAAGGTAGTAGTGTCTGATAGATCTCCTCTGGGCTTCCACGTGTTTGAATACGTCATGAACTTCTTGGTTGTTTGGACTACGAGGATATTTTGAGAAACATCGTATGTTAAGGATTCTTGATAGTCTGGGACAACAGACTGTGTACAGATATCATGTGAAATCAGACACTACTTACTGTGAACTGACATTCCTAGTGAGAAACTGTGTACGTTACCATCAGACACCACATCCAGAACATTGTGTTTATGAGATAGCCACTAATGCCTATATAATATCTACATATCGCTCGGTGACGCCTACTGTCGTACCAACGACAGAAAGTACACATTAATATATTAATACATATTACATTACACTCAACTTGTAAGCTAATTAAGTGAAGTACATAATATTGTAAAAGTTACATAAATGTGATAATGTAGTCATTGTAGTTATAGAATTGTACACATATAATAGTAATATTAAAATAATACCATGGCAAGTCTACTATAGTCATTTATACAATATATATGAGAAGGCTTTGCTGTATATATTGATATATAAGTGAGATATAATAGTATAATTAAAGTAAGCCTATATTATGCGTAACCCATATTTCGTTATTTTATATAAAACATATACATACAGTATATACACTATTTACAATATTTACACAGTTTGTCTCACTTGTACAGAACAGTTCTTAAACACTGATTCAAGGTTAGCAATTTTCGCTTGCATTCTGTGCATGGCCAAAAGTAATACAACAAATATGATGGAGAAAATCACAAAGATGGCTGGAGCTGGGCTGTATACATAATATGGGTTAAACATAATCCTACTGTATTCTTCCCAAGGTTGTATTGTCTGGTTTATTAGTTGCGTGGTTTCATACTTGGGTGAAGTCAACTTAATGTGTGCACTTACATTTAAGTTCATCCTAGGCAATGGCTGGAAGTACTTGTGTGTGTGGTTGAGAATGGCATAATGGTTTTTAGTGGGCAAGGTGGATAATGTAGGCGTCAGGACTGCACAGTAATCTGGTGAGATGTATAAACCAGTTGCTGATGTATGGACTGGAGATGTATCTGGGCAAGTCACAAAAACTGATGTATTTTGAGTGAAGTAGAAGAACTGTGAATGTCCAATGCGTTGATGATGAATGAGTTTATCTGGCGCAAATGTGAAGTTGCAGTGATGAGGGATGTCATGATCTTTTATGATAGCCATTTCACAAGGGACTGTCTTAGCTGGCTGAAACGTGAAGATGTACGCAGGACAAGGGTGAAATGCATGTAATGATGTGCGACATTTCTGATCCATTGCTGTGTCACTAGTGAAAGCTACAGCGTCCTGTTTCTCGGAAACCATGATGACTTCTGTTTTGATGTTGATGGTGACTAATGAGTCATCTTTCTTAGAAGGAAAAGGGTATATTTGACAGACTGTGAAAAAGTCATCTGTTACGAACGGTACATGGACTACTATTGATGATGTTGTCAGTGTTGCTTCCAAATATGGATAACATAACATCAGATTTCTTTCCTCAAACAAAGATTTCAAACCATGCTTATGTATGCCTTGATTAATTATTTGCCTGAGATTGTGAATGGGTAGTAAATTAATAGCGATCCTTCCGTTACCTGCATTAGCAATTCCTTTCATGAAAGACTGATACTGAGCCCTGGTGTTCCAGCTGTAGTATTATTAAGTCAATATGTTCCATGATCACAGAGAAGTGTTGGAATAGTGTACTGTTACCTTCTAGTGCATTTACTTTATCCACAGTTCCTAGAGTTGATGCTTCTGCTTTCCTTAGGTTCTTTACAATCGTCAGCATTAAGGTGTTCTGAGTGTCAGCCAACTTATGTTGGTATGAGAGAACTTGTGCTATTTTGTTAAATTTGTTATTTATTTCCTCTAGGTCATTTTCTGTAGCTAGTCCAAAAATGTTCCCTAAAATTGCTCCACCTAAGTCGAACAAACCGCGTCTGTTACGTGTATTTGTGATGTTGTTTCCTGTCCCAAGTGTGTTACTCCCAGCTGATGGGATGTCCTGGATCATGGTGATCATTACGTGCTTAGCCTGTTCTAGCTTCCAGTCAGTTAATTTAATTAATTCAGCTTCTTCCTGTGTGGGGTGATCATGTGAAGAAGGGCGTGTTAATACCACTTCCAGAGTTCTGAGTTGTCCTGATATTTTCTGTAACATCATTGGTATATCTTGCAGTACGTCCAGACTAATTTCGGTGCTTATTATGTCTTGTACTACTGCCGTTGAGGCTGTTGGGGCGATCAGGCACCCCTGCCGTACTATATGTTGAGGATGCAAGTGAGGTGATCCTCTTGATATCAACAGGAACATGATCCATGGAATTATTCGCCTCATCTTTACCTACAGAAAAAGAACAACTGTATTAGATATCTGTTATTACCTATAAAAGGAGTCTAAATCGATTCCTAAGTCATGTAAATGCCTTGTTATGGAGAGCTGTATTGTTTACACCTATGTTTGTCTGTTTGATGTGCGACCGCAGTTTATTCCGATATGTGTTTATTGCTTCAGGCTTGTCTTCACAGTGTGTACTAGGATTTTCGGTCGTGTCCGGTGCTTTATAGTTGTAAGCTAAGTTTCTTGAGACCTTTTTTAAGTGATCAATATGTATTTCTTTTTCTTCGTCACTCGATAGTGACTTAATCACTGCCTTATTAGCTCTTTTCTTAATTAGCCTGTATGGGCCTTCAAATTTCAGTGACAGTTTGTTGTCTCTAGTGTGAATGAGGCCATAGACAGTATCACCTAAGCTGATGTTTGATTCGTTTGCCTTCTTATTAAATGATTCTGTCATTTCTTCCTTAGACATCATTAACTGTTTCTTTACCCTTGTGTGTATTTCTTGAAATTCACGTAAGAAAAGTTTAGGATAATCATCATAATTATATACGGAAATTTGCTCGCCTTCAAACGTCTCGTAAGGGAGACGTTTGTCTGACCCGTAAATGATGAAATGAGGTGTCCACATTTGTGGGTTCTGGGAAATCTCTTACTGCTTTTATTTTGTCCTGAGAGGTGTGGATCCCCTCTGCATCTAGTCTGTGGCCTAAGAATTTTATTTCCTTAAAGCAAAATTTACATTTAGACAGCTTAATTTTTAAACTTGCACTGGCTAACTTGTGTAGTAGCTGATCTAACTTCTGTAGATGTTCTGCTAGCGTGGGTGTTGCAATTATGAAGTCGTCCAGGTAGACAAATATACTGTCGCCTAATATTCCAGCCAATACGCTATTCATTAATCGCTGGAATGTGCCAGGAGCCGTCATCAATCCCATCGGCATTCTCTTATACTGATAATGCCCACTGTCTGTAGTGAAAGCAGTGTACTTGCGGGATTCTGCATCTAATCCTATCTGATAATAGCCACTTAATAAATCGATTGTAGAAAAGACCATATTTTCTGGTCCAATGTTGTGCAGGACATCACTTAACAATGGTATGGGAAAACGGTCGATAATCAACAACTGCCCTCATCTCACCGTTTTGTTTAGGTACAAAGAAAAGTGGTGCGTTCCATGGGGATACTGAAGGTTCAGTGATGTCCAAACTTAACATTTCATCAACACATTGCTTTGCTAGTGCACGTTGCGAGTGAGCAATTCCGTATGCCGGTACGTAAATCGGTTTTGTCTCTTGTTTTACGTTAATATGGTGTTGGATTAGATTTGTACAACCCAAGTTTTCACCAGGTAATGCAACGGCTTGTCGATGTTTTTCCAGGACGTCTAGTTAATCGTTTGTCACGTCAGAATTATCTGAGCAAACCAAATGCTCCTTTATGCACTCTCTGTCTGTCGAGTTTACTCTACTGGACGTTCCCCCTACTGTCACTTCGCGTATAGGGGCTGGGCACATCTCTAACCTACAAATACAGGTTCCTTTCTTAATCTTCACATCTCCATTCATGGTGTTAGCTAAAATGACGTTAGTTTCACCATTTTGATTCATCCAGCACAGAGCACTCTCAATTAAAAGGCTATTTATTTTAACCGTCTCTTCTAATGCAATGCCATTACAATTTCTCATTTTACTCTTAATCGTGACTTGCATGAATGATTTTGGTGGTAGATTTACATCATAATTAATGCTTGCTGGGTAAATGAGCAAGTCACGATTGGGTTGTGGTTGTGCGAGCGAGGTATCTGATAGCTGGTGTGCGCTCCCATTTTCTTTGAGTCGTTGTACGTCGGACTTATCTATTTTGGTTTTGTGTGTAATCGTTCTTGTGACGCTAGTTTTCCTATAACTGCTGGTTGTATTATCAGGAGATGAAACTTTCTCAATGAATTCGCTGTCATAATGAATTCCATTAAAATGTGGCATCAATAATATATTTTCTCTCTTCATCGTGTTTAATCCAAGTAAACCACTTCCTCTGATTGATAATTTTTCTACTACATAAAAGGTGGTAGTGAATAATTTTGTGGTCTCTGTGAACTTCATGTTTAACTCAGTCATACCAATAACTGGTATTTCTTTACCATCCACTGTGTATAAATGTAAGTCTGAGTTTTCCAGGAATGTCACTTTTCTTCTCTTTCTAAAAATTCTTTCTAACTCATCTTGCATTATTAAGTTCACTGGTGAGCCTGAATCCAAAAATAATGAAATCTCTCCCTCCTCACATACAGCAGAGACCAAAATGCTTTCGTTTCCAAAGAGACTTCCTATGTTGACTATTTGTTTATTTGGGTGTTTTAAGTCTCGTCGTCTTTTGTGCTGGTACGACCTTCCCCCGACCTATGGACGGATATCAATCTTTCTACTGTTTTACATTCTGACGTCCAGTGACCTACACACCTATGGTGTCTGCAATATGCTTCGAACCATTTTGCTTTTTCCCTGTCCTCCTTTGTTCTGATATAACATTCAGCTTTTGTGTGCCTAGGTTTTGCGCAATAGTAACAGAGTGTGTTACTTGAGCTGAACCTACGAGGTGATCTTCCATTTGTGTGTCTTTGTGTTGATCGATGTCTACTGGGACTCTGCCAAACTTTTGTACCGCCCTGTTGCCTGGTGTGCGGGAGCGAGTCCTTGAGCTAACCTGACTGTGTGTTTGTTTCTGAACTGGACGTGATTGTCTGTGGTCCTTGGCAGGACTTGACTTATTTATCCCTGCTACTATTTCTGGTACTTTGATTCCTGGTTTGGTGGGCTGTGATGTGTCAGTGACACCAGCTTTACTGCAGTTTAATTCCACTTCATAAATGAAATCAAGTAAGCACATCCCTGGATTATATGAGATGGTTTTAGCTATTTTCAGCACCCTGTCAGAAAACTGACATAGGGCTGATATATAGCCAGTGATGTCAACGACATGCACTGGTGACACTCACCATCCTCTGTGACCCAGTTTGAGTTTTCTAGGCTAGCTAACAAGGTTTTCTTAATAATGGAAATATCTGCTGTTATTTCTCCTAGATCTGAGCCTGAGTGTTTTCGCCTAAGGAGGTTTACAATTTTGTGTAATTCTTGGGTTATACCACCAAGAAAATTCTTGCCTCCCGAGAATTTCCTGAGAAATTCTATCTTAAATTCCTCGAATTTTGTGGCCCTCAACGGCTTGTCAGACCTTAGTAAATTGCCAGCTGGGGATCGTTCTTGGTTTATTCTACCTGAAAAAACAGCTATTTTCCCTTTGTCGTCTGTAATGTGTCGCCTAATGAAATACTGCCGGCACTGTTCAATGAGGGTGTTCACGTCTATTTTGTCTTTTTCTGTACCAGAGAATTTTGGTAGTTCACTGTCTTCATGACAAATGTACACTGGAAAGCGATTATTACTGGAATTCTTGGAGAAGGCATTCCACTAGTGCTTGCTGCATTTGTGTTATCCATCTTTACAGATTTTGTTTTGCAATCGTCATTTACTGGCAATTTATATGTTTTTCCTGACCTTAATACTCTGTGGTCTAAGTTATAGTAGACTTGAGGAAATTTTTTATAATGTTCACTATCTACATCTGAAAATTCTGACCAAGTGTCATCATCATTTACTTCAGCGTATATTGAGTCTGTTTGTTGTTCTTTATCTAGCTTATGTTTTGTTTCCTGAGTTAGGTTTTCTGCTTGTTCCTCTGTATTTGATGGTGTTTCGGTATTTATATTATGTTGATCGTTTTCTGGTGTTTGTGTAAGAGTATTTGTCACTGTTAATGTTGATCCTTCGGGCACTAATAATGGAACGCTACTCAGCATAATGGGACAACTTACTAATTCATATTTTACCCTTCTCTTAATTGCTTATAAAATTAAGTTTATAAAACACATATATCAGTGTGTAATTGTCTCTCACTGTTTAATTTCCAATATTTATGATGATGAATAGATAATTGCTTGGGTCATTAACTAAGTGTTAGTATTTTATGGATAGTTATGTAACAGGTGAATTGTTAACTAATACAACCTTGGTTAGAATAAATTAACTCACTAGATCAGTAGTGGAGATTCAGTCGTGGTATGACGAAAGAGGTGTTGTCGCCTGTTGATTACATCTGGGGTTCAGACACTCACTCTAGACGTCTCACACTTCCTCTTGAGGTGGGTCGGTTCTCGGTATGATGCGTCAGCACTCGATGTCGTCCCTGGGGTAGGCAGACAGGCTTTTCAGTCAGGCAGACAGGCAGGCCGGTGTTGTCAAACACTTGGGCTGACTGGCATGTTATGATGATCTTGCAATATGTGAGACCGTTACTCTGGTAGTTGTGGTGGAGAAGATGGTGGTGGGGGTTGTGGTGGAGAAGGTGGGGATCGTGGTGGAGGGTGGTGGAGGTATGGGAATGTCAGCAGTGTCTTAGCTTACCATGCTGGGTCAGACTGCTAGCGGAATTTCCTCCCTCGTCACTTTTCTTTGTGTTGTTTGTAGTTTCTCACCTCTTTGTTTGCTTATATTCTTCTTAATTTCTAGTACTTGATTTTCCTTAGTCGTTGTGACTAACTTGTAGGCTTGCAGAGTTGTTGATAGACGTAAGCTATTGTTTCTCGTAGATCGTGGAGTTGAGGTGGTTAGGAGCGAGACGTTATGTTTGTTTGACTGCTTTGGTTGAGACGTTAATCGGCTTTGTTTACCGCTGCTAAGTGAACGTAGTGGGTTCGTGGTTACCTATGCACACCAGTCTCGATGACGTGATTTATTGTAGTAATTTATTGTAGTTTAACGTAGTTTATCGTAGGTGGGTTCGTTGTTCGTTGTTCACCGCTGTCAGCAATCTCGATGGCGTGGTCGTAGGTACTTGTAGATAAGTCGGTTATGGATTATTTAGTACAACCAGAATAAAGTCGTGAGACGTATTATCAACGAGGTGATTTACAGGACTCTTGGGTTACTGAGTTTTATTGCACAGTTATCTTGATAGTGATTTACAAACGAGCTTAGCGTGACGGCCAGTCTCCCCTTTCTCCTTACTCGGCCCTAATTGTGCTCTCGGGCATTATCTACCCCCTTTTCTGATGTGAAGGGCTTCTCTCTGTCATTATATACAGGTGAGAGAGGATGTTTGGTGAGGTAGTAGTGTCTGATAGATCTCCTCTGGGCTTCCACGTGTTTGAA
>JAGKTI010036990.1:0-10981 GCA_018397915.1 Birgus latro
GAGCCTCGCATAGGTTAGAATTAAATGCTATTATCATCTACAGTGTAGAGGTATATGAGGGACTGGGGTGTTAGCTGATCTGAGGTGAGGGAAGTGAAATGTGGTGGGACAGGGCGACATGGAGGCGATTTGTTTGTGACCACCCCTAACGAGATAAAGGTGTCTGGCAATAGATAGATAAATAGACCGACAGCGTCTTAAACAGAATCTCATCCGTTTCAGGAGGTGGACATTGCTCTGGGACTCCTTGGTGTCACTGCATCAAGAGCTCAAGCTGTGGATTTCACATTTCCAGTTACAGTTTTTCGTGGAAGAATACTAGCTGGCTTGATGCGTCCCGAGATTGACCCATGGAGCATTTTTCGTCCTTTTGCTCCATCAGTGTGGGTGGGCGTCCTGATGGCGCTGCTGGGAGTGCTCACTGTTAGGGTTATGATGAAGACGTGCTACCCAGCCAATCCACAAGTTTTGGGCAATTTGCTTAGAAAATCTTTTGATATCTTTCGTGTATTACTGCAACAAGGTAAGATACTATTATTTCAGGATACATTCTTACACACAATATTGTCTAGTTTGCTTATACTCGTATATGCATATATGAAGGGGACATCGTTTTACAAACTTCCAGACTTGTTCCCAAATGAAAGAAATTCACTCATGAAAAAATGTGGACATTCGTGGGTAGGGGGTGTGAAGTGAGGACAAATGTAAAAACTGCCACAGTAGCCTTTTTAATGTGTTGTTTTTTATAGATTTGTTGTAGTCTACAGCAAAATGCTTTTTGGAAATTAATTTGTGCTTTTTAACCGAATGGTCAGAATTTTTATCCTCAAATAATTATAATGCTACATAAAGGTACAAAATCCCCCCAAATTCTCAAAGCTTTGTACAAAAGTCCATAACACAGCTAGATTTTTTGCTGTTACATGTTAAAAAACGCCACTAGAGACCAGGGTTACTTAACAGTTACTGTAAAGGGGACAAATTCTGCCTTTGGGAGCTGGGGTTGGGAGGAGGGTAACTGTGAACGATTATCTGGCAAAAGCTGAGGATAACCAGGAAATTTTGATAGCCTCTGTTCTAGAATAATCAGTGTCACGGATACAGATGTGGACGAGTCGGCAGAGTGGTGGTGGCATGAGCGTGTGGTGTTGGGTTTGTGGATGCTGGCCACCCTGGTGCTGACGCGGAGCTACGCCGGGAACCTAATGTCCCTCCTGGCCGTCAGATACATCCCTCAACCCATACAGTCACTCCAGGACATTGTCGACAGTTCTCTCATTTTTCTTGTGCAGAAAGGAACAGCCAAAACAAATGCACTTCTGGTAAATACCGAACATTCACCTCTTCTGATTCACCTGCGTTAAACAAAAAATCTTGTCCGTGAAGAAAAGTTCACTGTGGGTCTTGTAATTCTTTGTATGTAACCAGTATATTGGAAGCATTTCTTGATATCAGAAGCTACAATGGCAACAGTACTCAGACTGAATGATCATTAGAGATACTTTTATGTGAAAAAAAAGAACACCATTAGTAGCTGTACAAACCCCTCCAGTATTCTACGGGAAGGAAATAACTATTTACAGAGGGGTAGCCCCTGGAACTTACTCTGGTTAAAGCACGGCGCAGCAGAAAGTCTATCACCTTGAAGAACTTTGTTTTTTCTAGGTAAAAACAATGACCGTGCACATCAATGTTCCCCCCTCCCCCTTGGGATCATCTACCCACACTGTGGGAGGCAGGGGAGTCCCATCCTGCCTAATATCAGGCTTGGGTGTTGGTATGCTAGTGAGCTAGAGTTTGATAACTGAGCATTAGTGGCACTGCCTGGGATCCTAGGGGGCCATCCTCCCGAGAGGTGGCCCTCGGAATTCAAATCTTTCTTTAGCTCTGGTCCAGGTTTATTTGGGAAAACCTGTGTCTTTGTCCACATAGACAACCACTTCCCTTCTGTATGTGGCCAGAAAGTACCATCCTGCCTAAAACCTTGGTCCTGGCGGTCATCTATCAGTGTAAAACGTCATTTTCCTATTTTGAAAAAAGGAAAAAAGAAAAAAACAGTTAAACTATGGTCATCCATACGGGCACTGGCCAGAGCCCCTGGGGAATCTCACTTTTCCTAAAACATGGTACATTTTCCTCAGATCAATACCTTGGTTACCTCATTAATTGATAATAATCCTACCATATATTTTGGCACTTAAACAAACAAAACCCCCCATGATTGCTGCACACTTCTCTCTACCCATTCACTGCATATAATGGAAATATTAAACAAAACTTCTAGCCCTCTGGCACCGCACCTTCATCTCAGGCTTGTCTGCACATCACTGTCTTTCCCTAGCCAGTCCACATATTGAAGGCAACTGATGAGTTGCTCGCTCTTTTGAGGCATTAGGTAAGCATTAAATCCTCAGAAACCCTCCGATATAAGCGTCTCTGTGTTACATCAGACTGAAGCACCTCATTGTACTAGAGCATTAGGCGTCCATTTCTTTGTTAAATGACTCTAGGGAAAAAATTATCATATGCTATTTTAATTTATTCTGGAACGACAAGTAAATGAGATTATAGAAACTTCTGATCTGTATTTTTCTTCCAGCAAATGCAAGTCTACATTACAACACGGAATTTATCAGAGATCAGTTTGTCATCTAGATGATGGAATGAAATATATTCACCATCTTATATTTGTTTCTTGATGTCACTGGTGTGAATTGTTCAGACGAAAGAAATTTATCCACATTGGAATTATTTAGGAAAGGGCACCCACTCTCCATTTAGTCTAGTTAATGCTTCCTTCCGGTAACTTTATGCTGAGTATTAAGTTTAATAATTTTCTATACCTCACGAAACCTGTTTTTATGTTGACTGTACAGTAAACACTAAGAACCAGTCTTTAGAGAAGAGGACAAAGAATGTTGGTCCATAATCCACAGGCCTGAAGGTGAAAATGAAGAGGGTAGATAGGATTAGGAATCCGCCAACCCCTGTTCTGAGAATGTTAGTGGTGGTATCATTAACTCCCTCATGGTTAGGATAACTCTGGTAGAGTATTTTACTACATCTAACATTAGACAATTTTAATGAGTTGATGTGAATCATAAGTGTCCAAGTGTAACGCCCTTCACAAAGATAGTTTAGATTTATTCATTCCTGTTGCACCCAGATGATACTTTTGCTTTGACAGACCGCTGATGATGGGATTCTTCGTCAAGTAGGAGACCTGAGGTTAAAAGGACGCCTACAGACCTATGAGGTACGGGAGGTAGAATCTGATCTTGACTCTCTCGTGAGGAAAGGTACCCACGTCCGAATGATTGTGGATGATAATGCAAAAAAGACAGTTGCTCAACGTTTCTCACAGACAGGTATGTAGTGTGTAAGGTTGTCTGTATATTGCCACGTCCTACCTTTCATCTTGCAAAGACGGTTCAGTTAGCTGGTTTAAGGAGCACAGACATTTTGACTGACATGATATTAGTTATGAGGTCTGATGAATCCCCTTTATTCCTCGTCAAACTGACGCAATAAATAGACAATAGCTGTTCATCACATATAACGAACGGTGTTAGGGGTCATGCTGAAGTTAGATATGATGTATAGTCACATTTCACTTAATTTCATACAACTGAAATGGGGACTAAAAGAATTGTCACAATTTTTCACGGAAAGTAAGAGACATTGAATATGATATAGCGGCTTTGTTTTCATCTGACTCAACTTTGAAGCTCCCACAGCTCGATTACCAGTTCGTTGTAGCTTGAAATTCGATGAACCTTCTTTATGAGGCAGAAGTGAGTCTCCTAGGTTACTAGTCAAACTGACCCTCCTCTTTGACTACGCTCTAGCATTAACTAAGCTGGCAAAGGGTTACGGATATTTGTGAGATGAGAACAAACGCATTATACCACTAAATATTATGCCCCTCTCGAATATCCAAGAATAATCACTCATAAACTCTACTTAAATTGTATTTATTTGACTTACATATTTTTGAACAAGAAGCCTCGGACAATGACTGACCAAAAGGTAACGACTAAGGACGGAACAAAGGACATGGTACGGATAGCTACATGGAATGTGAGGGGTGCAAATGATGATGTGAAAGAAAGAGGGATTGTCAAGGAGCTTGATGGTGCGAAAATGGATGTATGTGGATTAACTGAAACTAAATGAAAAGGTGATAGTGTGAGAGAATGGGAGTATGAATGGGGTATATGTGAGGGAGTAGGTGAGAATGAGAGGGCAAAAGGAGTGTTTATGTAATGCCGTAATTTTAAGGTTAGTATAAGTATAATATAGGTTAGTATAAGGATAATATAAGTCAGTATAAGTATAATATAAGTTAATATAAGTGTAGTATGAGTTAGTATAAGTGTAATGTAAGTGTAGTCCTGGACCCCTGATTGGTTGATACAGTGGATAGGGAATGGTCATCAGATTCATATTTGGGCTAGTTCCTAGTTAATGTATAGCAAGACTGGAATACTATTAATAGGAGAAAGACCGCATGGAGCGAGATGGAAGTGCAAAGCGTGAACTGTTCTCGAAAAAGGGGCAAAAAAATTAACTCAAAGTTAAAATTCGCGATAGTTTGTATTCACATTTTGAATTCGGAATTTTGTAGTTAGGTTTGGTAATATTATCTTTTTGTACTATATAATAATGAATCTGAGCTTAGGTAAAGTCTGATTATTGATAATAGTCATTTGTAACCGCGATTTTTTTTTTTTCACTGGCGCCAAGTCACGTAGGCCAGACAACTGCGACACATGGTTACAATTAGTTAAAACTCGTGAGTTTAGGCTTCGGTAAAAGCTGTCAGTCCCATGTCATTGCCACAGAATTTTAAACATCGTAAGTCAGTTTCGCCCAAGTATGGCTAATGTGAATAC
This sequence comes from Birgus latro, assembly GCA_018397915.1. Classification (NCBI taxonomy): domain Eukaryota; kingdom Metazoa; phylum Arthropoda; class Malacostraca; order Decapoda; family Coenobitidae; genus Birgus; species Birgus latro. Next base: position 4,899 of record JAGKTI010036990.1, read on the forward strand.
CTTGTTTCAAATTCTTTGTTAGTTGTTGTAGTCGGTAATCTGAAGAGTAATTGGTCGAAGTCAGTTCCGATGTTAGGACAACAGCAAGCGAGTGTGTGTGGCCTGGGCAGTGGCGATCATTGTGAGTCCTGACAGCGATAAATTAACAGGTCAGTCGAAAGCTCGTCCTTAAAATCCCCCCCCCACTTTGTCTCAATAATTAATCTTCTATATATATATATATATACTGTACTTGTAAGTTGACTGATAATATTCCCTAATATCCTTTTGTGATCATTGTGAGTCCTGACAGTGATAAATTAACAGATTGTTGGCGTTTCATCGAGGCCACTCGTCACGGTGCTGAAGTGACCACATGGTCCTTCTTACCAGTGCCCATACACTAATTCCTCCCTTTTCCATCTCTTTCCGTATTGCGAGGTCGAATATGTATTTGGATGGTCCATTTGAATAGTCTTTTCTTCTGAAGTGAAATGTTTAGTTGATAGTGAGTGTTGGTATATGATGTCGTTTCCTCTAATGTACAGGGTATTTCAAACTCCTTGAAATTTTAATAGAATCATTCTTATACAATCAATATATATATATTTATATCAATTTATGTAAACCTTTGGGAAATTAGGGCGAATGTTTCAGACTTACAGTAATTCTTGGTGGAAGGTAGTGTCTAGGGTGAGTTAGATCCACGAGTCCGTCAGAGACCGTGGAAGTGCAAGTCACGCATGTGTAGAATTATTCTTTTTTGTACACTGTATTAGGTTAAGAAGTGTAGTTATATGAATATATTAGTGTATGTAAATCTATTGATCAGGCATAAATTCATCTGTGTGCAGGATTTTACAACATACTGTATTGTAGTGTGATAATAGCCCAAGTATCCTATCAGCTGTGGTGAACACACGATTAAAAAAGCTTTGTACCATGTTATGTTAGTCTACCCTGTATTAATTACTGTGGAGAAGAGAAAACTATTACTTCAGTTTTTCTAGGGAAATCATAGTCTGAAGAGTAGCCTATGGACTTTTTTTTTTTTTTTGTACGAAAGTTTGTTTTTTTTACACTGTATGTCAGTCAGTAAATCATTTATTAATTATTCTTTTTATGTGTTTGTTCTAAATTCCTCTGGGAAGTTTGACTGTGAGATTGAGTGGCCCGCAAGGTGTGTTACTGTCTAAAAGATTCACGCACTCTAATCTACTCACGCTACCCTAATTACAGTCCCAAGGTCTCAGTGTCCTATCTCTTACCGTAACGGGACTAATTATTCTTTCCCGGCATATGCTGGGTGGTGGCAGCCTACTATCGATTTTCTTACTTATTTGTGTTGGTAATTCATTTTAGTCTCAGTAAATTAACGAGGCCCCTAAATTTTGCAGCACGACATTGGTGTCAATGCGGTGGATTTCCTAATTATATGCGTGTATAAAATTCCATTCTTACACTGGTGACAAAAGCGGTGGGATTTAGATAGAAATTCGGTAACAACATACTAGAGGCCCACTTGATCTTATATTGCGAACTCCTAGAGGATGGAATTTTCCATCGAAGTAATAAAACTGAAAATTGATCCGTATATTCCTACAGTTAATAGTGAATGAACAGTATGTTTAGAGTATCCTTAGTAGGTCGCAGTCAAATACCTCAGTCATTGAATATTAATTCGGACGTGGAACTGAAAGTATATCAGGCCCCTGGTGCCAAAGCCAGAACTTTTTTCTCTGATGTACCAGTAAGTAGAGTACTAGAGTGGAAACACGATCTGTGCATACTCTGGATAGGAAGCAATGACATAAGTTGGCATACGACTCCAGGCCAAATAGCTCATGATATCAGACAAATTGCAGGAGTCATTGAGAGGGATTGTGGAGCAGAAGTTCGTATTTGTTTAGTGGAACCCCGTATCTACCAGGGAGACACCCCAATCTCCACTGAGGGTTACCGAACCTTCCAAAATGCCATCAATCAGAATCTAAAACGTAAAGCAAAGCAAAGGGTAATCCAGTTTAATACAGCCTTCTATGCGGGATCATTAACAGATGGAGTGCACTGGTCAGGTGAGGCAAGGAGTAAGGTAAAAGATAAATTGTTGGCAGTGATAAGAGGGTATCTGGCCTAATATAATAGATAACTAATAGAAGTAAGAGGTGTTCCTTTCGTACCACCATGAGTTGGCAAGGTGTAGGAATTCAGATTAACGAGGAAAATGAGCTTGATCAGCTTGAGGCACAGCCGTTTTTCTCGAGATCAGCCTGTCCTCAAAACTCCGGACCAATCTCTAACAATGTCAGGAAATAAGAATCTCACAAGACCACGGGATAGAACTGGGACAACTACAGGGTATTGATGCGGCAGCTCACCTAGAAATGTTTTTTGAAGCGGTAGAGCAGTGTAGCCAAGATTATGGAATGCGCATACAAATAGCGAAGAGTCGAGTGAGCTCGGAATTGGCCATTTTCATTCATAATAACCAGACTAAAAATCGAGTAACCACATGGTTAGCATTCAAGGCGTTCCTTAGAGCAGAGTTTGCTATTGAAGTGAGTATTGACCGGGCATGGCAGGAGCTGGATTCAGCCTGCTATGATTGGGTAGAATCACCTCAGGCCTTTACGCACCACTTTATTTGCCAACATGCGGCCATAGAACACCAATTTCCCAGAGAAAGATTCCCTAACCGAGACAAAACTATCAAGCGTAAATTGTGGTATGGATTACCTCTTCCATCAAGGGGAAAACTTGAAGGTTTTCTAGGTGATGAATACCCGTTAAAAATATTCATTAACAGAATTGAGAATGAATGCCACCTATTGGAGGTGAGTCAGTCATCTCAGGTTAATATGGTGCCTTCCGAGAGAAGTGTGAAAGACAGGGAGGTAGGCAACCAGCTATCACCTTCTACCTCACCGAAACAGAGTAACATTTCGAATCCAGATGGACCGAGGGACGAAGTAAAGGAACTAAAGCGCTGGATCCATGAGCTTAAGTCTAACCTGGCACAAGCAAATAAGGGACGGCCAAATAACCCCAAGGCATATAGTGACAAATACTGTGCTCATTGTCAAACTACATCTCACTGCCTCCGAGATTGTTGGCGAAAACCCCCTCCTGGACACTGTTTTGATTGTCGCAGACCCGGATGTCGGCATGGTGAACGCGGGTGCCCTGGACGTAGTCACGGCACCACAGCTCAAAGCGTCTCTCCGAAGGTAGCTCGTGAACCGTCTCAGCAGTTATGACTAGCCGGCAGCCAAACATCTCCCACTATCAGTTTAATAACAAATGGGAAAATGTTAGAAGCTGTCGTGGACACCGGCAGTAGCTACACTTTAATCAAGGAGTCCGCAATAAAACGGATCAGGGGAGAACTGAACACACGTCGAAATCCGCCGCATTTACAAGGAGTCACAGGCGCACCTCTGAGAATATTAGGAATGTTGCGAGCTGAAATAGCGGTCGGTAACGAGAAGGTACACAAGCAATGGGTCCCGGTAGTACCCAATTCTTACCTTAGTACTGACATCCTCCTGGGATGTGACGTGTTGAGCCAAGCTCCGGTCATGTGGGATGGAGTGAAGAGAGTTATGATCTGGGGTGGCGCCCCTTATGTGGTGAATCACATTCGCCGACAGAAAAACAAGGTGGGGAGAGTCAGAGTTGAACCAGTAGAATTATCTAATCTAAAACAAACCTTCTTGCAGATTAACCTCCTTACGACCTTACAGTTAGACCCTTACCAGTCTAATTCGTGTCCGTACCGGTGAAAGAGGACCCAACAACTAATCTTATCATCTACCCTCAACCTAGAATTAGTCATAATAGTCATCCTTATTTGGTCCAAGTAAACGAGGCAAATAACATCTACGTTCCACTTATTAACACCACCAAAAAGGTAAAAGTATTTCGAAAGAGTACCATCATCGGTTCATACAAGAGAGTGGCCAACCCAGTCCCTGACAAAATTAGCATCACTAAAATACAAAACGATCTTCTCCCAGAGAAAGATCACGTCAAACAAAACGGTACACGTTGTCAGAAACTGAAAGCTTTGATCGACGAACAGAAATGGCAACAACTCACTAATGACCAGCGAGAAGAATTAACTGAATTGATTGTAGAGTATGACCCTCTATTTATCCTTGACCAAGGGGAATTAGGCCTGATCAGGGGTCCTCCAGCCCATATTAAAGTCACAAACCCTCAGCCCAGTCGTGGCCCTATGTATCGCTATCCAGTTCAAGCAAAACAAATAATCACTGAGATGTTGAAGGACATGGAGGACAGAGAGATCATTGAAAGATCCACAGCAGCCTGGTTGTCACCTATCATCCTGGTTAATAAACCCGATGGTAGTAAACGAATGTGCCTCGATTACCGCCATGTAAACCAGCATCTCGCAGCCGATGTCTACCCACTTCCGCGGCTGGATTAATTAGTAGAACAAGCAGCCGGACATCAATATTATGTCACTCTGGACATGCGAGAGGCGTACTTTCAAATTTTATTACATGAGAAGAGTCGTGATCTTACTACTTTCAGCGATGGTGTGGCTCTCTATCGTTTCCGACGCCTTCCTTTTGGTCTCAGCTGTTCCCCTGCAATCTTCTCACGACAAATGGTCACTTTGCTAACACCTCTTCTACAGAAGGGTTGGGTCAAAAACTACTTAGATGAATTAATCTTATCGGCCCCCAGTTTTCCTACCCTATTGGAACGTTTGAAACAACTTTTCAAGCTGCTTGCTAGTAGTGGGGTAAAACTAAATCTTAGTAAGTGTGAATTTGGATGTAAAGAAGTGACCTTCCTGGGTCACCAGATTTCGGCAGAGGGAAGTAAACCGGATCCAAAGAATATAGAAGCCATAGTGAAAATGAAGCCACCCACCACTGTGAAGGAAGTGAGACGATTCCTCGGAATGTGTGGATTCTATAGGAAACATGTACCGTCGTTCGCATGAGTAGCTACACCACTTACCAATTTAACAAAATCGCGAACGACCTTTCACTGGACGGGCAAATGTCAGAAATCCTTTGAACATCTCAAATCTTGTCTTACCAACCCTGTTTAGTTAGAGCTAGAGTCGAACAGCCATTCATTCTTACTACGGATGCCAGTAACACTCACTTTGGGGGAGTCCTTAGTCAAGCTCAGGCTGATGGTACGAACAAGCCAATCGGGTACTTCTAAAAAAAAATGACCCCTTGCGAGTCTCGATATTCAACCACAGACAAAGAGGCTCTAGCAGTAGTTCTTGCATGCCGAAACTTTCATCATTACCTATGGGGTACACGGTTCACAGTGATCACAGATCACCAACCTCTAACCAGCATATTCAAACGCAGGACTAAATCACCAAGAATGAACCGATGGATTCTGGAAGTGCGAGAATATAACTATGACATTCAATACCTCAAAGGCAAAGATAATTTTGTCGCAGACCAGTTGTCATGCCCAGTTCGAGTGGTAGTCCGTTCGCCTGAAGCCACCTGGCTTGGGTTAAACCGAGAACAAATGAGAGACTGCCAGAGAGAAGAACCAGACTGGGGAGAACTTGGGCATATTTAGAAGGTGGTAGGATTCCTACTAAAAGATTGCCAAAGAATATGTTAGATCAGTTTGCCTTGGTAGATGAAATATTACATTTTGTACGTGAAAAGGCGGATGGTATTCTTCATTATAGTCTCATAGTTCCTCGTATCTTAGTTATTCAGGCCCTGCAACACGCCAATGAATTGACAGGTCATCTAGGGCAAAAGAAAACTATTAAGAAAGCCGAAGAACTATATTATTGGCAAAACCTCAAAGTTGATGTATGTGAATATGTAAAAAAATGTGTAACTTGCCAAAGGTTCAAACAGAACACTGGATTGCAACGACAGTGGAAGGAATTACCCCCAGTGAATAATCCATTGGAGAGGATTGGTATAGATCTCACTGACATGGTTGCTGGAATCCAGGGTTATCGCTATGTGCTTACAGTAGTGGACCACTATAGTCGCTTCGTTAGGTTCTTCCCCCTTACAACAAAACAGACCACACAAATCACAGACAAACTCGGGCAGTATGTGGCAGACTATGGCACCCCC
>JAGKTI010036991.1:0-10981 GCA_018397915.1 Birgus latro
TCTGTCACCTTTTCTTGACCCTCTGGCAACACTGTCCTCACTTACTTACGTGGAACTAACATGCTCTGGGGTTGCAACATTTCCACTAGTGTCACTTAACATCAACTTGCCTTTACCAGAAGAAGGGTTCACAAAAATTGGTTGGTTCACTCTCCTACCCTTAGCAAATGAATGAGGCTTACGTTCATGCTTATGAATTATACTATGATTATCAGCAACAAAGGCAGCCTCAGCTAGGGCATCTACCTGCTTCTCCACCAAGTGTGTTACAATATCCCTGTCTATTTTATCAGTAAAACTCTCCAAGATTATTAACTCCCTTAATTTTGGGAAAGAATTAACATTCTTAGCATGTAACCCATTGTTACATAAATCTGTAAGTATTCTAACATACTCCACATGAGTTTGATCTTTCTGTTTAGAAGTGGATCTAAACTTAAGCCTATATGCCTCTGGCACGAGTTCGTATGATTTTAGAATGGCCACTTTTAGACAATCATAGTTAGCACTTTGCTCCACTGATAAAGAAATATAAACCTCTTGAGCCTTTCCTTTTAAAACACTCTGCAATAGTATTGTCCAAGAGTCTTTTGGCCATGAGAGACGACCTGCCACCTTTTCAAACACATGAAAGTACCTAGTGACGTCTTGCTCGTTAAAAGGAGGGACCAGCTTAATATTCTTAGCAACGTCAAAAGATGAACTACTGCCAGATGAACTATTAGCTCTAGGTAAACTATCAGCTTGCTTCATTCTGAATTCATAATCCATTTCCTTTTGTTTCATCTGGGCTTGTATTTCCAATTCCCTCAGCTTAAGTCTGGCTATCTCAAGTTGTANGAAAGTACCTAGTGACGTCTTGCTCGTTAAAGGGAGGGACCAGCTTAATATTCTTAGCAACATCAAAAGATGAACTACTGCCAGATGAACTATTAGCTCTAGGTAAACTATCAGCTTGCTTCATTCTGAATTCATGATCCATTTCCTTTTGTCTCATCTGGGCTTGTATTTCTAACTCCCTCAGCTTAAGTCTGGCTATCTCGAGTTGTATTTGATCACTAGAATCATGGACAGAAACAACACTGGGCCCTGGTGTCCCCGATGATAAAGACTCTGGATCAACGACTTGTGCAGTATCAACTGGCTCAGGACTAGCAATGGAGGACTCACTTTGTGCAAACATGATTTCCAACACTAAATCAAGTAAGCTAGTTTTATTAATGGAGGCAGGAACTGTCACACTTAAGGCCTGGGCAAGCAATTTAAGCTCGTGCTTCTTAAGTGTTTTCACTTTGATTGGGGTAGGCTATCACTATCACTGATCATATTAAAGTTAGGACTGTGTATTTCCAAAGGTTATAAATATGTCAGAGCAATCCAGGAAAAAAGTCACCATATTGTTATAGAGACCAAAGTTATTAATTACCACAGAGCGATCCCGGTATGAGGTCACCAAATTTTGTTACGGACGTGTATATTAAGGTGCACTCTTAACCCTTAAATTAATCACCAAAAGGGGTAAGGTAAAGTTCACACGAAAGCTAACTTAACTTTACTGTACACTATAACACAAACATCCGATTACAGATTTCAGGTTCTGATTACAAAGAGAATAAATAAACAAATAGCTCTGCGTAATACAAATATAAATTAGGTACTCTTACCTAAACAGATCACAGCACAGTGGAGCGTAGTTACACAAACTATACTCACAGATACCGAACACGAGTGGCTTGGAGACAGGGTAAAAACCAAGTATAAATCACACACAAGTATAGGTGAGAGAAAGTGAATAAATGACACAAGTGTAGATGGAGTAGTGAATAAACTAATAAGGGTGCAAAACAAAGTCTTTTGAAATTAACGTCACGTATTAAGCAAAGAGAAACTAAGAGGGAAAGTAATAAAATGTGACAAACAAAGTACGTGACTGAACAAAGACGTATGAATGTGTCTCTTGAAAAATGACTTTAAAAGTGATGCTTTCTCTACTAGATCGAGCTTATAAAAGGTCATATCTCCGCCTCTTTCGGTTATTTAGCCATTAGGCGTTTAGAATAATAATCTCTAGCCACCCAAACAGTCCTAGACCTCGTACGACCCAAGAGAGGCCTTACTCAGCTCACCCATAGCCAAGTACAAGCCATCAAGAAAGGCAGAGAAAGATTCAGCCTATTTTGATTGGCCGTACTCTGAAAATACGCTCCGCCCCTCACAAGCTTACTGTACTTTCTCACGGGACAGGAGCAGCTAAACTGGGTAATAGGATCTTTGTGATAATCTCCTAGTCTATTTCCAGTGAACCCTTTTGACCGCTGTGTACACAGAATGACCGTTTGTCCGACCCACCAGGTCAAAACACGATAGGAAGAGGATTAACTGATTTCTCGGCGGCTCGCTTTACACGTATCATCTCCCTCTCCCACTTCCATCACACAACTGGGGTATCTACGCCAGTAACCCTTGTTTCTTGCAAACTGCTGATGTTTGTTGTATTTGCTTGAAGTCTTGTAAATCGTAGAGTTGCGTCGTAGATGAGTAATTTTGAGTGATGATTGTTGCTTGTAGAGTTGTTTCACCGCTTTACAGCTATTGTTTACCGCTGTATACTGTTGTAAACGTGCTGTATTTGTCTTCCTTTACCGCTTCTATCTTCTTTCTTCATTCACTGCTTTTTATGCTTCGTTTTTACTGCTTGTCGCCAATGTCGATAGGCTTAGCCAAGGTGCTAATTAGTAACAAAGAGAGAAGTTGTAGATCAATCATCTGCCAGTAGTGTCGATGGAATAAAGTAGGGATGTATTTAGGTAATCAGGTTGATAGGTGAAAGCCAATGTCGATAATGTCGTGAGGCGATGGATACCTCGTTGCCACTGGTATTGGTAATATTACCGTCGACGATAGGGAGGGAGATCGTAGATGTATCGTAGTTTTCCAGCTGCCCATCTATCACCAGTGGAGAGTAACATAGGCTGCTGCCAGTAAAATGGTGAGGCGTCCAGTAGAGTGAATAGGTAGGTCTTTCTATGTCACTTTCCCTCTGCCCTTCTCGTATCGTAAGTGTAGGTGAGGTACGGGTACGCTGGGATTTCGGAGTTTATTATACACAGTTACAATGCTTGCGCTGATAGAGTACCGTGACCAATGACTGTGATAATGACAACTCTCCTAAAATCCCCTGTTGCTCTACTGTTTTTTCCGACTCTCCCAGCCTCCTTCTCTCAATTCTCTATCACCCTCTGTGGATCTCTCACTCTCACATCTGATTTCTAGCCATATATCCCTATCTGACTTCTGGCTTAGTGGACGTGTGTGGGTGTACGTGGGTGTGTGCATGCGTGTGTAAGTGTCTCTGGAGCTTCCGTCGTAGCTTGTGAGTTCATTCAGTGTCTGGCATATTTGGTAGTCTGGGTTTAAAGGGATGTTTACTCCTCCATTCCTCTACACATCATGTACCTAGTGTTACATAATTACATATTGTGCCTGTATCTATTACATATTGTACTATGACATATTAATGCCTACGTATTAATGCCTATGTGTGTGTGTGTGTGTGTGTACATATTATGTATAATGTATACATAAATAATATGGCTTAATGACCATGGCCGTACTCCCAATGATCGAAAGCCATTAAAAAAAGGGGGGGGGGGCTGGGCTAATCGTTTCGGGTAACATAGGAGACGTCCTGCGCGATTTTTTTTTTTGTAATCTGAATACATAGGTAATCCAATGCAACAAGTGGAAATGCTGAAAGGGAAAAACAGATCAGAACTTGCATTCTAAATTTTCTCTAACGTTTCGGGCTACACAGAAACCACCTTCTCTCTGACGATGGGGTCTCTGTAGCCCGAAACGTTAGAGAAAATACAAAATTCAAGCACCAATCTGTGTCTCTTTCCCTCCTGACTTTTATCTGTAGTGCTCATACCGATAGCGACGGGCTTGAATGTAACTGGAATTATAGTGCTCACTGACAGTTCAAGTACTGGTGTGCTCTCACAAGATGAGGAAAAAAAATTGATGCAAAGAATGTAATAAAAAGACGTTATTGTACTAAAGATCTTAACAACTCAATAGAATAATACCCTTTCAATATTTAAAAATCTCCCTTCCCCACCATAGCTTTACATCCACGTCCAGTACCTTAATTTAATAGCTTCATTCCTGTGACGTAATTTTTTTTTATATTATTGTTACTAATCCGAGACAGGTGAAGTCAGTGAATGTACTGTCACGAGCAGATGGTTCCTTTACCCCCGTGAAGAGTGTGAAATTGAAGACAGGCTGGAGAATTTTTTTTTTTTTTTTCCTTGGGGCTTAATGGCCATCGTCTTCTTGGGGGACATTAGGCCAGCCAAATATATATGGACTGGTAATTAGGGCAGCCTCACGTCACTATTGGCCGAGCATTTACCGCAGTCGTGGCGGGAGCATATGGTAGAAAGCTCGTAGATCGGCTAGACGTGCCTCCTCCCCACGAATGATCAGGATGGGTCTGATCTCCTCACCCATGTCGGCAGCCCGGAGCAGGTCGTAGAGGGTGGTGTAGGTCGTGGCTCCGAGCTGGTACGACCTGGTGTGGGCATCGATGGTTGCTCGTGAACCTCTGCCGCAGTCTGAATCGTAGTCTTGGACATTGCCGGGTCGTCAACAGAAGTGGCAGTTTCCCTGTTGAGGGGAGCCTCAAGTCGCAGCCTCTTCCTCGGGGTCTGACGAGGGGCAGCAGATCGTCGCTGCTGGGCCCTACGCTCCCGTCGGCGGGGAATCGAGTGTATATCGCGGGCGAAGCACTCGGGGATGACAAGGGAAGGCAGCCCGTTCTCCTCAAAAATCCTAGGGAGGAGAACGCGCAAAGCCCCCTTATCACCCCCACAAAAAGCCTTCGCCGTCGCGACACACATCTCCACGAGTAGATTTAGTTGTTTGGGATTCCCAGGATCCCTAGCCCGATGTCCCTGGGCCGTGAGACGTCGCCGTGCATAAGCAGAGCCCTGCACAGCCACACCTCCCAGTCCAGTAACATCCCGGGCCTCAGGACCCTTTGGGGTCCCAAACAAACTAAATTCCACCCGCTCTCCATCACCTAGGGAGCGTTGGAGGTGGCGTGGATTCGGCTTAACGATCGCCGAGCGGTGCACAAAAACATCAACACCAGTATCCTGGCGTTTGATGAACCCGTACCCCGCACTCACGTTAAACCAAATCACCCTCCCCTTGATCTTCTGGGCTGCAGGAACCTGTGGCTGACTTGTAGCCCCCCTCAACGGGTCGCAGGCATTGTCAGCACTGACGTCTGGCATGGTCGGCTGCTGGCTCCTCTCCTCCTCACTCTCCCCCGGAGAAAGGTCTGACGAACAAACACTGGGGGAGGGGGGGGGTCAGCAATCTGAGAATGTTTCATGAAGCAAAGGATCACACATCCGAACCCGAAAACATCTCGCGCCATTTGGAACAGATATGAGAACGGGAATTGGAAGAATTATTATCATTTCTCTCCTCAAATTCTCCTTTCATTTATTTCTTCATTTCCTTCGTTCTTTCTTGCTTTTAGCCATTTTGTTTTTCTCATTGTCTTTGTCTTTTTTGTTTGTCTGTCTGACTTTCTGTTTGTCATCCTCTTTGTCTCTCTGTAAATGTGTCTCTCTCTGCTTGTCTGTCTGTCGTTCGTAATCTTTGTCTGTCTCTCTGCTTTAATTTTTCTCTGTATGTCTCTTTGTCTTAATTTTCTCTTTCTTTCTGTCTGTCTGTCTGTCTCTTTGTCTGTGTGCCTGTCTATCTGTCTGCCTGTGTGTCTCTGTATTTCAGCCTATTAATCGTTGTGTCTGACTGCGTTTCGTTCTCTCCACTCGTCTGTTCTTTCATTTTGCCTTTGTCTATCTCTTTGTCGGCCTTTCTTTCTGCTGATCTTTTTTTCTGTTTCTCCGCCTTTGTGTCTATATATATTTTTGACTGTTGTTCTGTCTGTCTTTGTATCTATCTCTCTTTTCATGCTTCAGTCCGTCTGTTTCTGTCAGTCTGTGTATCTGCCCGTCAGTGTATATTTGCCTGTCTGTGAATCTGACTGCCAGTATGCCTGTCTGTGTTTCTGCTTGGGATTCTGCCTGCACGTGTTAGTCTGTCTCTGTTTTCTTCTGTGTATCTTTGTGTTTGTGTTCCTGTCTCTATTTCTCTCTCTGTCCTCTTCTCTTTATATCTTTGTTCCCCTCTTTCGTTTTTGCCTTTACTCCATTCTTTATCCTCCAAGTTTCTTCCATACCATATAAAAACTGTTGTAATTATTTTGTTCTTACACTGAAAAAGTGCCAAACTTTAACCTTGTCCTGTGACCTTGACCTTTAACTGATCGTTCTCAAAAGTAAATACCTTTGTTCTTGCCTGACACATAACCCTTCCTCCATGTTTAGCTCAATTTAGATCAGAACTGTGTGAGTTGTCCCTGCCCTATAACCTTGGCCTTTGACCTTTTCCTGTGGTCTTGACCTGGGAGTCATTGTTCTCAAAAACACAGCCTTCCTATTCTTATGATGACCTCAACCCCTCCTCAAAGTTTGGCATAAATCGGATAAACACTTATTCATTTGACCTTGCCCTGTGGCCTTGACCTTTGACGTATAGTTAAAAAAAACAATAGGTTTACTATTTGGTTAATCCTCGATTCTTCCACGAAGATTGGATAAAATCGGATCGAAAGTTTTTGATTTAACACACACACACACACACACACACACGGGTGTGCCCCTAACTTTGGGTTGATTGTTATACAAATTGAATATCCCCCCTTTTTTGCTAAACGATTAAGCATTCCCCCATGACCAAGCTGATCTTACTTAGCCAAAAGTTTGACCTACCAGTGTGACCTTGCCTTTTGACTTACTGTTCTAATACCAACACTGTTCATGGGCAGTCCTTCAACCCCTTCAAGTTTTGTTAAAAATCGTATAAATAAGTATTACTTATTATCTTAACAAGGACAGATAAACAGACAGAACCCTCCCCCCCCCCCACACACACACAGACACAACTCCCTTTCTCGCTCTGCTAGAGCGGGTGTAATAAATTACACTTATATATTTTGCTCTAGCTACCGCTTACATACAAAATGACGACATCGAAGTAAAGTGGTGTATAAGTATCTCGCCTGGACGGAGTAGGGCAAGGTACTGCTATTGGTCGAGTATGTTTTGTTTGTTTCTTTGTTTGTAGCAACATTACGGAAAAACAGCTGAATGAAATTACATGAAACTTCAGGATACGTGGGCACTGGTCCCAAAAGAAAATTATTAAATTTTGGAGGTAATCGAGTGACTAAAAGGTTAAACTCAAGGTCACGGATTTTCAAAGGGCTTTACATGAAACCGGTTGAAGATAGAGGTATTTACTATTATCAACATATAGGAAATCCCACATGGGTTTTTAATTGGTACTTTGACCTTTGACCGTAAGTGACCTTGAATGGTCAAACTCAAGGTCACGCATACTGAGGGAGTTATAACTTGAAAATCGTTGAAGATAGAGATACTTACTGTTATCAAGATATACAAAAACTCATATAGGCTTTCATTTGGCACCATGGCCTTTGTCCTTGAGTGACCTTGAAACGTCAACAGCAAGACCATGGATTTTCAGAGAGGGTAACTTGAAAACATTTGCTCCATTACCTCAGTCTGTAATTGTGTACTTGGGCGGGACGGAAAGGAACCAAGTTAGGGTTTCCAGGTTGCAACAGTCAGATTGGTGCTCCTTTACAACGACAATAACGCTACGGAAAAAAAAATGTTTCGATATATACGTGTCCACTCCAGCAACTTGGATCTAAAAATAGAGTTATTTCTCTGAAAACTTAGAAACACTTGTTATTTTTTTGGATGGCTAAAATGCAATTTCTGTGTCAAATTCTAACTTCAAAAATAAAAGTAACAGTTGAAATAAATGTATTCAAATCATATGAAAGGCATTATTTAATGAAAAAGAAAGAGAATAGTAGAAATGGCATGAACAGTTGAAAAGTCTTGTTTACTTTCACGATTCGGGAACAAGCTGCGAGATCGTTTACATTGGACGAGCATACCATGACGTGATGCACGCCCAATTACTTTATTTGTGATGCAGAGTACCATTCCTTGGAAATGGCAAGGGTACACGTCCAGTACGATGGGTTGGCTTTCGTCCATTTGATCCAGTCTGTTCTTCAGCAATGGAGGACCTGTGGCAGAAGAAAGCTCTACCAGCTCAGCTTACTTCTTGGCATCGAAGTTTATCTTCAGTGCCGATTTTTCAAGTATTCTAACTGAGGCTTGGTCATCATTCTCATTCATCTATGCTTGTTTCATCAACTTGATCGCCATCAACCGTACGCCAACATCTTCATCAGCAACAGCCGACAACAGGATGTTCTCTGGGTGACAGAAGTAGCTGTTATTGGCAAGCACAGGGCGAATGATTGCCTGATCCTCCAACGGCAGCTTTTGAAGGAGCTCCACCATGAGGAAGAAATTTTTGGCTCCATCCTGACACGAGCTGTTGGCTTTCACCCTGAACCACACAGGAGCATAGTAGTTCACAATGAATGAAACGAGACGTTTTAGAGTTGGCTCCTTTGACATGTAAATTCGCAGTACGCGACTAGCTTTCGTAAGCCACCTGGCATGATTTAGCGGTCCTGGTTGTGCAGATGGTCCCACATCTTCATTAGTATCTCCATTTGGCAATTGCACTACCAAACATGCACGGTACAGGTAGCCCTGATCTTTGCTGAGATCACTTGCAACTCCTTCTGCTAAAATGGAAGTTTTTCCAGCAAAGTCGGACACACACACACACACACACACACACACACACACACACACACACATTCATAACCAACAACTGGAAGATCTTTTGGGTCCAAATCAAGCTATTGACCTACTCCTCCTCTGCAGTCTCGTGGACCTGTTGTCGAACTATCAACTGCCTCGAAATACTTTCACAGAATGATTTCAACAAGATGCAACAAACAAACAAGCCACTGTAGTGGTCTGCCAAGCTGTGTTTCGAGCTCACGGATCACTCCATTTCTCTTTCCAGTATTGATATTTGTCCCATCACAGACGATAGCTTGCAACAAATCTACTGAATCTGTTTCTCGACAGACATGACTTCCTTGGCAATATCTGCTGCTCTTCCACTTTCGAGAGCATCGTGGTCGATGTAAACGGCGTCAGGAAAAGCAACTACTGAGTGGTGATCTTCCTTCACGATTCTCTGACCATCGTGGGTTTTCTTGAACGTCTGATCGATTTTTCCATCGAAACCGATGCAAACGATCTCCTTCAAGTAATTTTTATGCTGTTACAATATCACAACTCTTCAGTATTTTCTCTGACGGCGGAGTTTACTAGGATCAACTTTATTTTCTTCACAAGAAAATTCATATCTTTCAGTGCTGCATTCACAATGGAGCAGATGTCTCTATTGCTTGCTTGACATCGATCAGTTACACGACACAGCTCAGGACAGACTAATCTGTTCTGACACTGTTCTGACTGCTTCCATCTACTTCTGCAGTATTATCATAAACATATTGATCATATTGTTCATCACAGGCATCACTTTCGTCATTACATTCTGTCATTAATTCTTCATTATTTTGCTTTTTATCTCTAGTAGACTCTTCATGAAGCTTCCTGTTCATCACTCTATTTGCTGCACACTTGTTTTGTGCTGTCTTCTTCCGGTTTATGCCACCAATATACATTTTTCTGCAACTGTTTTGGTCAGCCAAGATAGACCACTCCTCAGGCGATATCTAGTCTGCTCTAGTGCATTGACATTCAGACCTCTCACGTGCATTGAAGTTTTTGAAACATTTTCAACGACTAATGTCAAATAAGGTGACAAAGCTGGCGAGTTTCTCTACGTAGGTGTTGGAAGTCCTTCTGTTCACTGGATATTTCCAAAGCTCCTGTGCCTTTGCCATCAGGCGTTTCACACGAATAACAACACTGGTGTAATCAACAGTTGAGATGGAAGCTTTCTCGTAAATTCCTGCTGCTTCAAGTGCAACAGTTTCTGCACAGGGTTGGGTGTTCAATGACGGATTTGTGGATATATGTTCCAAATATGCCCTTATGACATCACAGCTAGTGGGCAACTGATTTACCAGAAGACTGCGTGATGAGCCGAAAACTGAGTCTTTCGTGCTTTCTCGTGTGCTGCAACTGGCCATGATTCCAGTAAAATACACAAAGTCAGACAAAATTCAAAACTGTAAACCAGTACCAGTTCGTGTAGTTGGTAACCGAAATGCAAAACAATGGGTTTTCATTTACAGAGTTGCCAATCACCAGTAATCACTGAATACTTGGAGCGTCAGTGCCGTAAAATTAAATCAAAAGTTGTTGGAGTACCACTGACTCATTTAGAAAAAATACAATTAGTTCATGTGAATATATACTATAGGGCATCCAAATAGCCATGTTTCGTCGAATTTTAAATTTTTGATCCGGCCTAGGTGTACTGACAGTAAATGGCAGTAACGATTAAATGTTTAACAGCGATAAAATAACTGCTGTCAGTTGAGGTTTGTTGTGCTTGTCTCCACTTGTAATGCTTCTTTCTTGCCATTCGGCGCTTCCTTGACCCCTTCATTCATCCTAGTGGTGTTTTTTGTTTCAGTCCCGCTCTCCTATGACTCCACACAATTTCTTGTTCACTTTGGTCAGCTTCTTACTAGTTATTCTTGATATACTCTCTATAGCTTTTACTACTACTACTACTGCTACTGCTACTACTACTACTACTACTACTACTACTACTGCTATATTACTGTTGCTGAATATGTCGACCTGCTTGGAGAATGGGGTGGTCAGGGTCCGTACTTTTAAAACCTATATCATAGTTAGGTAACAGTCAGAAATATGTGACTTAGGGAGCAGTTAAGCATGACAAAGTCGAGACTTTAGTAGGTCGAAATCACAAGCTGCTGAGACAGCGATTTGCT
>JAGKTI010036995.1:0-10980 GCA_018397915.1 Birgus latro
ATTCAGGTTTAAAAAAACGCTCAACAATGAAAGGGTTCAAAAAACTAATCTTTAGACATTAGGCGATGCATGGTTTCAGTGGCAATGTGGACAGGTAGGTTAAGAATGGGTATACAGGACAGACTAAATACTCGTAATAAATGGAGGAGAAAATAAAATTAGAATTATATTACATGAAGATTACCACATGGTTTAGTGTTGTGTCCTGTATTGCTTTTTAAGAGTCGAGTACACCCATGACATTGATGATGACTCGTGTTGAATATTACACAGTTCTGCTGACAATGTGGGAAATATTTATTCTCCACCAGACTCTGTCGTCCTTCATTTGACAAACTTAGCACAATCCGTAAGTTACTGGACTGATGTAATGGAATGAACCTACAATGGAATATTGATATACTTACTAAGTTCCCTTAAACAGGTTTACTTCCTGTCGTGAGAGGTTGCTCGTCCACTGTAAATTAAAAGTGAATAATGTGGACCGTATTATATGACTGGTTAATTATTTTGTCACATGCTAACGAGGGTATTCAATAGTCTTAATTAAACAACTAAGAAAACTTAACGTATTGGTTGTCTGATGATGGTTGTGCTTCGTAATACCAAACTCAGTAAGTAAATTGTCTATCATCTACTAGCCAGTGGTATAATATACTGGCCTACTTACCTTTGGTGATGAACAGCTCATCTCCCTTTTGACGTTTAATCCATTGCAATACCCTATATATTCCTGATATCACGGAAATAATAAATATATATTAGTACGACCAGCAGATGTGGCTAAGGTGCTGGGATGCGATGGCTCACATGTTGGCACAGATATAACGGTACCACAGCGGATCAACTGACCAGTTATATAAATGTCCCCCAGCTACCTCCATCGACTCTAAACCAAGACGGTGGACGCCATGTGAAAGATAGCTTGCTTTAACGTACAGTCCCAAGGTTTACGTCCAGATTAGCCTGAGGCAACAACAACAACAACGACAACAAATATGACTAAGTGTAAGAACTAGTCACTCCATGAACGTTTGCCGAATACAACCTCGACTGGGCTTCTCTCGCCTTACGCTTGTGTGACCCACCTCTCTGCCTCCATGACTCGAGCAGAAGAGGAAACTTCTAGTCGGTGGTGCCATTGTTGTAGGTGTAATGAAAACAATTTATTTCTTACAGCGACTGGAATGTATTTACTGTAAAATCTTAGTAATCTATTAACCTCACGCCAATTTGTTTACAGTTCGTAATTACATATGATATTACACAACATTAGACTCAGTGAAAAATATTTTCGACAAATAATCTAAAGCTGATAATAAAGCAGATTCAGCTTTATAAAAGTATGTAATCCAGATATCTTGGTAAGTTGCTAAACTGGTCCCAGTCACGAGCTTATTATAAGAATACTGGTAAATGCAGAGTTCTGAATATTATTAGAAATGATGAGAGATAATGATACTGAGCACTAATCAGCACAGTACGAGTATTCAGTCTGATACAATTAACCAAAAATATTATTTAGTACTTAAAACAACTGTTTGGGCATCCAACCCAACGTGGTACTGTACAATGCATCTTCATTAGTGAGTCATAAGCTGAACATTCAACTGTAATTTACAAAGAAACTATTCTCACCTTGTGCAGTTAGGTCTCCTATACAGAGTAGAAAACTTTTCTCTCCTTGTGTAACTAGTACTCCTACACAGAGTACTGTTACTGGTCATCTCACAATGTTAGGGGGAAAAATGGCAGTTTGAAAGAGTAAAGGGAACAGTGACAAAATGACACCTACGTTCAGAAATAAACCATACGAAGTGCGACAACAAGAAATAATTATTTTCGACATTATCATGCGCACCATACGGAGAGGAGTAATCCGGATATACAAAATATTCAGATAAGATGAAGATAATGGTACAAACAATGTCTGCCTCACAGTAGAGCAGTCAAACTAATGCTAAACTAAATGAGACTATAATCACTGGCAGTCGCGCTTAATCAGATAAAGCAAAGGATTTCTTGAACAATATTGTAATTATATGGAGCAAAATGCCTTGTAGTGTTGTAGACAGTGTTGCACTACTAATATTGAAAGGTAACCCTGTTAAATATTTTGCTTCTATAACACAGATAAACATGGTAATTTCTAACGTTCTTCTTGTAATTTTCTGCAAATCAGATGGTGTAGGTTACAACCATAGGGCAACATCATTATGTACAGTACCTAATGTTAACTTGGTGTTACTTCCAAACACGGGTTATGATATGGTAGAATATAATTATTTTCCGCTGAAATTATCCTCTGATATTTCCATTACCACATTTTCATATAACTTAAATAGTTGCTCTTACGCTTCTTCCTGCGGGCTTCGGCTGGCGCAGTTGGTGGGTGGAGGAGCCTTCCTACTTTCCCCTGTCCTTGCCATAAACTCACAGAATAGGTACTTTACTCACAGCCTATACATGTACATAACAAAAACCTCAAATGAACCAGTGAGTCTGTTGCTATTTTCTTTCTTTTGTATTACTTCCTACTGAATCGTTGTACAGTCTTCCCAAGAAGCGATACAGAGAATCAAGAAGCTTTCGATCAGCGATAATGCACATAGGGTACAGAGTAGGCGAGGCATTCTGAAACTCTTCCGTCACTCATTGGGCCAACTGTACAAACAGCCACCACCATGAGTGTTACCTGCATGGCCTCTCTGAAACGCTGTCCTCCAGTCCACGTTTAGAATAACAATGGAGGCATCTGTGTGGCCTAACATTACTGCTCTTCACTTCACCGCCGTCACGCCACAGTAAGCACACCAACACACGGTACGCAGTGAATTATATGCTGCGTGGCTTAGGAGGATTTCGTAACGTCTCTCCTTGGAGATTTATTCTGCACATCCAACCTCAACAGGCTTTTGTATGTTACTGATACAATGGTTCGTAATTTAAGCGACTTTGAAGATTTCTTAACACCTCTTCCTTTGCGAATTGTTCTGCACATTAAACCTTCATATCCTTTCTGTATTACTAATGGCAACTATGTCGATGTCCAAACGAGTAAGTAACATGCAAAAGACTTGTAAGGAACAAAATACAAGATAAATTGCTAAAGAAGAGATGCTTCGATGTCTTTAAGCCACCAAGAATAAGGACTTTATTTCACGTACCCTGAACTGTTGAAATGGAGTAATTATTCCCACATACAGAAATGATTTGTTTTATTGAGAAAGAAAGGCAGTGAACTGGAAAAAGAGGTCTGGATGATGATGATGATGATGATGATGATGATGATGATGATGATGATGATGATGATGATGACGATTCAACAGTTCCAGCGTGGATGGGAAAAGAATACTACTATACTACCACCACCACTGTTACTATTACTACTACTGTTACTACTACTATTATTACTACTACTGCTACTACTATTATTATTACTACTACTATAATATGTTGATGATGATGATGATGTGGAGGAGGAGGAGGAGGAGAGACAAAAGTTCCACCCCGACTTTGATTCCCTGTTGGTAAAAAGTAATCATAAAGTCTGGTTGGTATTGTTGCACCATTTTAATAACCAGCAATTTCATTTGAGGTTATAATTCTTCTATGTGTTATACAAGATGGATTGTTAAGGAAAATCATGAGTGCAGCAAAGAATCCTGTATTACGTCGGTCTGGTTGGCGTACTACCAAGTTCTAAAAAATCCTATAGTAGTAATTCCTTCCTTCCTACTTTTGTACTCATTCATTAACCCACACTCCCTTGGTTACCCAGTTATTAACACCCACTCATTGTCATAATCTAGGTTAATCACGCACTATATCGACCACATAAGCTCACCAAAACTCTTAACTCTAGCATACTCGTCTGCTATTACATTTTCGTTAACACACTGAAGCTCTCTCTCTTACTCTCAGTTCCACACTTACTGACAGCGTGTTAAGTGCTATATATTGCATATTAAAGACGCTGGAGGAATTGACTAAGGGTGTATCTTATAACACACTAGAATAGTTGCTACTAATCCTATAAAGCCTTGGGAGTAGGAAATTAATAAATGCAGCAGGATAAACATTGATATCGCTGGCTGAGCTGTCCCCGCAACACATGAGAAATCGCGTGAAGGAGTGGAAGAGGAGGGTTACACATGCCTTGTACATACAACATACCTGCCATGCCCTCCTGTCCCTCACACCTTCAGGCAGGTACACACAGCTCTTGGCTCAGCTGTCCTTTGTGCCGCCTAGTTTAATTTAGTCCCACCCATAACCCTCAGTGGCGACAGGGTTAGCAGACTGGGGAGTGAGCGAGACGAGATGGAAAGAGGAATGAAATGTAAAGGAGGGAAGCGAGGAAAGAACACGAATATATAAACAAGAGAGGTGATGGAAAAAGGAATGAAATGCAAAGGAGGGAAGCGAGGATAGAACACGAATATATAAACAAAAGTGGTGATGGAAAGAGGAATGAAATGGAAAGGAGGGAAGCGAGGAAAGAACACGAATATATAGAGAAACAAGAATGGTGATGGAAAGAGGCATGAAATGTAAAGGAGGGAAGCGAGGAATGAAATGTAAAGAATGGAAGCGAGGAAAGAACATGAATATATAAAGAGGAGTGATGAGGGAAAGAAGACTGAATGTAGGAAGTGACTGAGAAAAGAGCGGAACTGAAAATTATGTGTGTGGAAAAGGAGGAGATGGGCAGGGACGAATAAGTTTTAAAGAAGAACATTTGAACAGAGGAAACTGGCATTTGTACATAGAAAAGCAGAGAAAAGGAGAGGGAATGATTAATAATGGGGGAGAGAGGGCGAGGAGAGGAAAACGAAGTTATGGAGATGAAGGGTGGTGTGTGTGTGTGTGTGTGTGTGTGTGTGTGTGTGATGCATATAAAAGACGGTGCAAAGGTCTAGGAGGGTGAAGGAGAGAAAAGATCGGCAGGGAGAATAAAAGGAGAGCGGGAAAGAATATTATTGTTCGAGCAAGTACTCGAAGGAGCTAGTGGGAACGCCGTCAGAACTGTAGTATGGTGTGAACGTTAATGCCACACAGGCTGTAAGATGTCTTATTTTGGCGTCCATTAAACCAACAGCGGATCTATGCGCATCGTTGGGAAGCTTATGGATTAGCGATAGGTGCAACTTTTGTGACTTCTCAAAAATCGTAAATGTATCGCTGAATTCATTACTAAACACTTGTTACCTCAAAAATTATTAAATCTACATCGCCCCGCCGTACAAAATATACTGTATGTGTGGAAACTACCTGAGAATTGCAAGTGTTACTTGCTAGGTTTTCCTCAAAAATTGCAACCTCATCGCTGAAAACGCCAAAAAAAAAAAAAAAAAAAATTGCATTGGGCTCTAAACCGAGTTATCTCGGGAATTATCAAGGCTGCATCGGACCTGCACCAATCAGTGGAAAGCAAAGTTAATATTTTCAGGCTTCCTTGCTGGAAATGTCGTGTATCTATAAGTGTGGACGCCTTTAACTTTATAGCTCTCCTCCTGTGCTAACCCGTTCCTGCTTTGGATCTCTTACACATTATGCAAGTGGAAATAAAGAATTATGACGACGACGACGACGACGACGACGATGATGATGATGATGAAGGAAGAGGTCATAAGGTTCGGGAGTGTGAGGAGAGGGAGAGAAATTCGCTTGGTTACTGATATATGACGTACAGAGCGGGTGGAAGACGAGGGACAAAACTTTTAAAATAAGTAAACTTGGCCTCTGTCAGAGTTTGCTTAGTAATGACAGTCTTTGAAGACATTCACACCCTTCTCATGCCAGTCAGATAAATTTGCTATAGTTCAGGTTCATTGAAGACTAATAAGGTTGATCCCAGACAATTCAGGCCGTCCGGCTTCACTTCACTGGTATATTTTTAGTTGCGCTATTACTACCGACAAACAATTTAATTAATCTTCAGAGAGGTTTTTCGTGGTAGATGGGTTATACAGGCCCTTCACTAACCCGTTTACTACAAATGTTTTCCCTGATATGTATACAATCGTCTGGAGGCAGCAAGAAAAAACAACGGGACTCGAGGGATCAGAACTTAGTCAGTTCAAACCCACTCCAACTTTGTCAGATCAGTGGAGGTCAGAACAGGGTCATTCAAAGACAATTACATCCACCTATTATAATATACATTATCAATGTCAATGAGGTCTGTTGCCGTCCTTCATATTCACTTCGACTAAGTCAAGCCATTATAGGCCAGCTTTTGGATTTTTTTTTTTTTTTTACAAATTCAGTTCATATAATTCATTGTTTTAATCCTGTTTCTTGACGATTCTGCTCAGGTGAGGATAAGCTTTCCGAGCTGGAGAGTTTAATTACTGATTCACTTAGCCTCATCAAATACTATAGGCCTTTCAGAAGTTAATAAAATCTTCTGGTTGCACCAAAAATAAAATATTTCTTTTAAAACCACCTGGATCCATGGAGTTTTCTGTTCAAGTCTTTCACAATACTCCGGGTCATTTATTTTCGGTTAGATCCACACATTAAGTCGATACTTCCACAATTCAGGTCCACTGGAGTCATATTATCTCCATGCAGGCAACTTCAGGTTCATCCACATCCACACAAGTCAGTTTAGAGTCAGTCCAGTCAATATACTTCATTTCAGTCATGTTCAGACTCAACTATGTCGATTTATACGTTTTTCAGTCAGCTTAGGTCCTATAGAATTTTTCTGGTCATTTTAGAACCAGCATATTGAACCAGGTCAAAAAATATCAATTGAGGTTGTGTCAATCAGACGTGTGACAAATACCGGTATGAATCCTAATCGTGCTGGTGTTTCAGACATCAGTAGTTTCAGATCTTTAACGACTGGATGGAGTAGGCAGAAGAAAGTAGGTGGAATGGACTGAGATGGTGGTGTGTAGTGGAGTACGATAGGGGAACTAAACATTACGAGTCTGTGAATATGGGGGATGTACGCAGGCCGTTAGTGAAGGCAATCATTGTTATAATATTTACCAAATCAGAGCAGAAATGGGTTTGCGAATAAGAGGTAAGTGTCATGGGTTTGAAAGGTAGTATGTGATGGGGCATGCAGGAGAAGGCAAACCCTGTGAAAAACAATGTTATATAGGCCGGTAAGGTAAAGGGGATAGTGAGGAGGCAAACTGTTGTTTGTTGGGCGGAAAGGAGTGAACGGAATTAGTTATGAGAATGGCGAGTGGTGGAGTAGGCTAGGATGAGTATTCTCTGTGAAGCTTGGAGTTATGAGGAGGAGCTTTAGCTATGGGAATAGGTAAGTCACACTCTTCTTCTAGGAGATCGGTTTTCTGGGGGATAGAAAGGGTCGAGTGAGTGGAGAGGAGTGGGCAGGATGGGTGATAATGATGTGGGTTGGGGCAGAACATATTAAATACATCTTGTGAAGATAAGCATTGCGAGTTGGTTATTAACAGTATAACGAGGGCTTAATTCAGAGTTTTCTTCAAGAATCAAGATATTGCAAGTGATGAGGTAGCCTACAACTTCCAGACTGTAAACAAAAATCAGAGGCTTTGTAATTTAGAAGGAACATAAGTTAATAACTGATAAGGTAAGAACATAAAGCATTCCCACAGACAGTGATACACAACTATCGCTGTAAAGATCTATGTTCATTTTTCAGTTTTAGATGCCTGTCGACTGGGGTAAAGAGACACTGCCGATAAGTTTGGTGGTCGGCCAGGGAATCACAACTGGGCCTGTCGGTTACGCGCTCTGTGTGCTTCCGATTGCACCGACTGCATGAGAATCATAAAGGTAAGCAATCATATTTGGTAAGACCCTGTCTTCCCCTAGAATACAACATACAGTAGTCAGTGTTTCCACCATGACTCCAATTGTACTGCTGGGTGAAAAGGAACAAGAAAAGAAACAGACTGTGTCCCAGAGATTGACCGGGTCGATAATCGAACTCGGGTTCATTTCGTTGTTGGCTGGAAGTGCCAACCCTTACCCCGGTGACTTTGTTTACGAGAAGAATTTTTAAGATAATGATGATGCTACCTAATGCGGTGGTACGGTTGTAGGCTGTAGTTTCTGCTGTGTTTGTATCCCTACACCTGGCTGAAGGAAAATCTATCTATCTATCTATTGCCAGACGCCTCAATCCCGCACGGGGTGGCCACAAACAAATCGCCTCCATGTCACTCTGTCCCCTGCCATTTCACTACCATGCTCCCAACTCACACCTCCCTCTCTCATGACTTGAATTTCACAAGGAATGATTTATTTATTTTTTTAAATAGTAATTCGAAGTTTTGGAGACTTCCCAGTTAATAGCGCCACTACACACTGTTCATATTGCATTCTAGCATAGGATCAGATTACCACCTAAACACTGATTTGTTCTTATGTGATCCTTAATCCTTCCTGCGAGTTTGGTTCATATTAGGTCAAAGCTCAGTTGATCTTCCTCTGTGACCTTGGCCTTTGGCTGATTGTTCTTAGATCAGATCCTCTTATTATTACTTTATCCTCAACATTTCCAAAAAGTGTGGTCTAAATTGGGTAAAAAGGGTTTGAACTGACCTTGCCCTGTCACCTAGACTCATGGCCTATTGTTCTGAAAAAAGAAAAACAGTTACTAGTACCCTGACCCTCAATCCTTCCCTCAACTTTGGTTAAAAATCCGATCAAAACAATTTATTTTATTTTGTTACATCCAAGCACACGAGTTCACCTTTGACCTTACCATATGGCTATGATCAGTGAGTGATAATTGTCATATATGAATCACTTCAGGTTTGCCCGATCCTCAACATCTCCTGGTTTCGTCTAAATTGCATTTAAAAAAAAAAAGATGATTTTGCTAGGACAGCATCTGTCCAGGCTGTGTGACCTTCAACTCTGACTTATTGTTTAAAAAAAGGGGGGGTCCTCATTGGGGAATAAGAACTGAGTATTTTTTTCACACACACACACACACACACACACACACACACACACCTTACAACATAACACCCGTTCTCTCTTTTCGAAAGCAGGAGTAAAAATCGGTGAGCTCAGAAGAGACGCCTCGAAATTTCCATGCCTAGAAAATACGAGCCTGTTTATCAGTTTCCCCAGTTTACATCTGCAGTGCTTTATGGCCTCGTACCCGAGTGTGCAAAAGCCGATATAACCCGTCACTATCACGCGTGGTGCCGTAAAGATAACGTGTGCAGCATTACCGCCGCTCTGCCCGCACCACTCCATGCCATAATCCTACACTCCGCCGGGGACGCCAGTGAACAGAGATTGAATGAGGAAATACACTCAGCCTCTCTCTGTTCTGGTTCCCATCCTTTTTCATACATCTTGGTTATTACTGACGAGGTTAAAGGCAAGAAGATATATTCAGTCTTTTCCCTGAATTTTGATAATGGATTCCTGGCCTCCTATGAGAAAACTGCCTTTTTGCCATAAAATTATATACTTCTTTACTTTTTAGGTATATGCTGTTTCACGCATTAAGCAAATTCCAGTGTCATGTATGATATCATATTGCTGTCTTTAGATGACTTTACTAAGAATATAAGACTGTGAACTAGACGAGTAACGCACTTACATCAAATCCTTCACTACTAAATGTCTGTGATAACCTGAAAATTATCGTATGAGGCAAGTAAAATATATAGTGGGAACGCCATCGTAATGTGATCAAGGAATTAACGGATTAAATTGCACACACACACACACACACACACACACACACACACACACAAATCGCACACACGCACACATACACACACACAGTATTCACAAGAGTTGACAAAGTAAAGACTGACAAGGGAATGCGTGGAAATATTTTGTTCTTGTTTCCTAATGTATACATAACGATTTTTTTTCTTTTCAGAGTGATTCTATATTTATGTTCCTGATGAATCTATTTGGTTTGCCATTGGATGAGATTCTACCAAGCATATAGGCGAAGCATTAGATGTGTATGAATAGTGTGTAAAGGAAAGAACTAGCAAATATCTCCAGACTGTCTTTGCTATTGTGGCTGAGGCAAATTTTCGACGGCTTGGTTGATGTGTGGATGATTGTGCGATCGATATCACAAGACAGATACTGATAGTTCTACATAATGTGCTCTGCCTTTATTCGTTTCTGGATCCTACTTCATCCCGTCTCTTTGGTGGGCAGCTGGGTTGCAATGATGATGACGATGATGATTGTGAGGAAAATGACTGATGAGAGATGAAGGATGACGATGACGTTAAATTTCCACCAAGTCTGCTTTTTTGGGGAACTTTAAGCACAATCACATATGTTAATTTGTCTTTAAATATATCGCTATTCAGAGTACAAAAAATAATGTTTGATATTTTGTGGTCAACTATCAATCATATCTTAAGACAACAGACAATCGACACACACGCGGAAATGCCCCTTTTTCTACCTTAAACACTGTCTCATTATTCATCTAAAGGACTGAATCATAGGAGTCTGTGCGTGTTAGTACTAGGACCAGTAACTCTCTCATGATCGGGTTAATTCTTACCTTCTGTACAGCTCAAGCCAAATGATGTTATTGGCCTGAAAGTTCGTCTGGGAGAGAGAGAGTGTTTATATTGCACCATGGTTGAATCTAGTATTCTCATCCAGCTAAGAAAAGTCGATTTTATTCACGGCGCAGCTTGAGTCAAAGGGGCTGTGGTGCTAATTGTGCAAGAAATAGAAAGCACGGCGGTTTCGGGATTCGACATATCAGAAATGAAACGTGACACCTTATTTGTCTTTTCTTTGGATGTTCCAGCATTGTAGTAATTTCAATCAGGTTCAGGGAAAGGCATAATATTGAATTCAGTACTAGATATTACATAAAAAATGACACATACTGAGCAGCTGTACTGTTGATAACAAGAGTTACACTAATATTTCATCTCTTCTGCTTATCAGTTTAATCTGTTGGCTGACAATGATGCTACCATCAAACAATTTCACCTATATTAAGAGAGAAGATCGACA
>JAGKTI010036996.1:0-10980 GCA_018397915.1 Birgus latro
TGTGTGACTCACTGGTATTTGTATTATGTATTTTTTAGGGGATTCATATTTTTTGTGCACAAACATAGCTATTGAGCTTGTATTTAACCGACAGACTGCAGTAGACCTTCCAGAAGGTCAGTGTGCTTGGCTGCAACAGATATTCCAGAAGACGGAAGGCATTTTTTTCGCGATTTGTTGTACTTTTATAACTCTTAACCCATTGGCTGTGGCAAGGGTTGTGCAGGCATTCCCCGTGGTGCAGCAAAATGGCAATTTTGGTCACTCTTACAGATTTCCATGAAATGTATATCAGTGACTAGGAACCTGCATTATGCAGCTATCCATGGATTTTTTTTATATTGAAATCAGCTTAGTTTTGGAGAAATAATTGTCAGAAGTTGCATATCTGGCAGGAACCTGAAAACTATGCTTTGAGAGAGAGAAAATAATAATAATAATAATAATGGGGCAGCGAAGCAGACTCCAAACAGGTTTTTGCGTCTCCCCACTCGCCAGATGGGTTGCCAACTTTCTCCGCGTTCTGCAGTATGAGCTTAGGGTGCTACTTTTTCACCCATTACTTACCACCCTACTTCTGTTCCACTAATCTCCTACTGACCTTACATTTGGTTTTATGTTATTATAAACAATTTTGACCCACGATTGCCTTTCGTGGGGTGATAATATTGCGGAAAATGTGTTATGAAGTGCGTACTTTTGGGTCACTGTTTCTGGTGCAGCTAAGCAACAGTGCTCAAGATCGGGGGTGGGAATGAGAGCTACCAGTTACCCTAATACCCCATAAATATTTTGTCACTCTTGTCTTTCTAGAGCCTTTCTGGTGCCTTGTTGAAAACCTCGCTCATAAGAGGCATGTCACAGCTTTACGAGACACCCCCAGATGAGGTATGTCACAGTCCACGGGTTAATTATGCTTGCTGAGTAGGTCACATGGACCCCTCCCAGGCTGCAGGAGGTACTGGACCAGAAAGTCAGCCACTGGCCTTCACAGAGTGATAATAGTGCCCAATTTCTCTCAAAAACCCACCATCCACCACTACCCAACCAGGTGGGAACAAGCTGGGCTGCCTGAATGGCGCCACATATCTCCTAGCGGCAACTCTGACAGCAGTGCCAAAGGGAAGAAGCTGGAAGAGAAGAGAAAACTTCTGCAACTGGAGCACATACCCTAACTTGGTTTTCCCTACCCTCCCATGCCTTGTTTTTCCCTACCTTACCCTCTCTCTAGCTCCTTACCCTACCCTGCTTCTCCCTACTCTATCCTTCATTTCCCTACTCTACCCTACTCAGTATCTCCCTACTTTATCCTGTTTTCCCCTATCCTACTCTGCCTTTCCCTATCCTACCCTACCCTACCTCTCCCTGGCCTTCCCTGTATTTCCTAATTCTATCCAGCCTTTCCTGTCCTACCGTTCCTTTCATTGTCATTTTTTGGCTTTTCCTATACATCCCTGCATCTCCTTACCCTACCCTGCATCTCCCTGCTCTACCATGCCTTTCCCCACTTTACCCTACCTTTTTCCAACCCTACCCTCTCTTTGCCTGCCATGCCTTTCCTTTCCTTACCTACATCTCTTTACCCAACCCTGCATAATCCTATTCAACTCTTCCTTTCACTACCCTACCCTGCCTTTTCCTACCATGCTTTGTCTTTCTTTATCCTAACATGCCCTTTTCTGTTATGCTTGAATCTCATCACCAGACTCAGCCTTTCCTGACTCAGAGGACACGCGAACACTACAGGAAATTATGTATAAAGTCCCTGTAGTAGTAGTAATAGTAGTTGTTCCCTAAGCAGTCTGGCCAAACAGCCCAGAGTCCCTAAGGAAGGCCATGGCAGAGACCGGGCTTTCCCACAGAGCTCTCAAGGATGTATGTTGTGTTGTTGGCGTAGGTGATTGTGTGCAATGCAGTCTTCCATGATGTGCTTAATAGTATGGGGTGCTGTGTTACATCCTGGACAGGCGTCAGAGACGGAGTCATCCAGCCTCTTCTGATAACTCAAGAGGGCTGGATGATGCCCATATCTCAGCCTGCCCAGGTGGACCCTGTCCTAACGGGAGAGATAGGATTCAGAAGGATGGATATCAGGAGGCCGTGCATGCAGCTGTGTGTTGTCTTTGAGTGACTGAATGGAACGGCGAGTGATTTGAGTATGAATATGCTTCTGGATGCTGGTCTGAGACGGGCAGGGGGGAAGAGATGATAGTATTTGTGTATGATATCGTGTGCTGGGTGTTGTTTTGATATTCCATGGTGTGTGTGTGGATGTGCTGCCATGTAGTGTAGTGGATGGTGTGGGTTTGTGGAGACTGCAGCGAGAGTTTGGGTGCCTCTCATGTCTAGATAATCCTTGACTTTGAGGACTTTGGTTTCTTGGTGTAGGTGGTCTGTAGGTGCAGCAGCTGTGCAGCCTGTGATTATTTTTAAGGCCTTGTTTTGTATGGTCTGAAGAGTGTTGTAGTGTGTTTTGTGACGTTAGGAGCCCAAGCAGGGCTTGCATAATTCATCACTGAACGTATATAATGTTTGTATACTGTGGTGGTGGTTTCTTTGTTGTGTCCAAATGTTGCATGGGCAAGTGACTTCAAGGCATTGAGTCTAGGTGTTAAATTATTTTTGATGTTTGTGATGTGTTGTTTAAATGACATTGATGTATTGTACGTTACACAAAGGATTTTGTGTGTGTGTGTGTGTGTGTGTGGTAGGGGAGTGTTGTCTATGGTGAGGTGTGGAATGTGACTGTGTTCTGCTGTCCAGTTTGTGAGAAGGGTCACTGAAGATTTGGCTAGGGCTATTTTGAGTCTGTTTGTGGTGAACCATTCATGTAGTGTGTTGAGATAAGGTTGGAGGATTTGTGTGGCTGTGTTTGCGTTTTGGTGTGTGCATGTAAGTGTTATGTCGTCTGCATAGGAAGCTATGTGTATCTGTTGTGTGTAGGGTGTGGGTATGTCATGCATGTATAGGCTGAAGAGTGTAGGAGACAAGACAGATCCTTTGGGGGGACAATTTGTGAAGTTTCTGATGTTCGAGGACTGACCAGCAAAAGTTACATGTGCATATTTCCCTGCTAAGTAGTTTGCTAGCTATCTTTTTGTGTTATTGTGCATGTTTGTGTTGAGTATTTTGTTTGCGAGGTTGTGGCGGGGGATGGAATCAAAAGCTTTACTAATGTCTAATGTGACAAGGAGTGTTCAATGTGGTGGCCTAGCTGAATTCATGCCATCAAAAACTCTCTGTGTGAGGTCTGTAAGAAGAGTGTTTGTGGAGTGTAGTGACCTAAAACCATGTTGTGATGGGGCTAGGGGTGTGTGAGATGTAACTAGTTGTAGTACCAGTCATTCAGTGACTTTGGAGGGGGTGCAGAGGAGTGTGATGGGTGTGTGTGAGGAAGGTAATGTGGGGTCTTTGTTGGGTTTGGGGATAGTGATGATAATGCCATGCTTCCAGATGTTGGGTATTATGTTGTGTGAATAGCTGTAGTTTTATATGTTGGTGAGTGCTTGTATGTAAAGTCCCTGTTGGAGACAGTGGCAGATGACATAGCAGTGCACTACAGGAAAATGAATGTGATGATAACTGTGATGTTCTTGTGAACTGTTAAAGCTATAAGTGCAAAGTGCTGACTGGAAACAGGAAACAAGGTGTATAATATGTAAGAAAATATAATTCTGAGTAATAGTGAAGGAGACTGGTGAGTGGCACTACAGTACAATACACAAAAGTGAAAGTGCACCATGAAGTCACTGGGGGTTACTATATCTATATAAGCAGAGCTAGGTATTGACAAGATACTGAAAACGAAGTGTATTATGTGTAAGAAAATATAAAATCATGTAATAGTAAAAGTGAAGACAATGGTGAATGACACTGCAGTGTCCTACACAAAAGTGAGAGACGCTCGCTATCTGGGTATTGTGGACTGCAGCAGCTATAACAGAAAAGTTAAGTACTGACAGGAGACAGAAAATATATGAAAATATAAATGTGTGTAATGGTGAACAAGGAGACAGTAGTGAGTAGTGCTTGTAATTTTGCTGTTGTAAGTTACAACCATAGCGACAGTGCATTGCAACAAGTGTTTTTATCATTGAAAAATAGTGAATAACTATTTATCAAACAAGGAAATCATTTCGCAAACTTCTTTCCCACAAGTGGCACGGTGGTCACTTGCAACGCTGCCTTGTGCCCACCTGGTTGCCTCACTCTCGCTGACCGCAAAAAACACCTCTTCTACTCCCTCTCCCTCCGTCCCTGGACCACCTACAGACCTCCAAATTAGTCTGTAGGTTAGTGGAAAAAATGAACTTTGTGTGAATAAAATTTAACTGTATTTGGTTATGTATAAATGAGTGAAAATACATGGTGAAAACACTCTGTTTTTGCGTGTTTGCCTCACCGTGGACGTGGGGGGCTACACCACCTCCACAGCCTAAGGGTTAAATAATTGTACAACTGTTAATATCAGTTTTAGAAATTCTTAAAATTTTAATTATTCTGTTTTAAATTCTCAATATTTAGCTAATCTAATGGTATATTTCATATGATTTCTAAGGTATATCAGTTTTTACCTCAAAGGATATTTCTGCAGATGCATTTTGTCTCTTGCAAATTTATTTAACTTGTTGCTTATTGACTGGACTCAGGATAACCTGTTTACTGCAAAATTACATGTTTACTGCAAAAACTAATGAAATAATTGAAAGACTTCCTGAAAGCAGTGATAAAAACAGGCTAGGGAGCATGGAAGTAAAAAAGTCGCTGCATGATAGTATCGTGATACCCACTCTAATGTATGGAAGCTGAGCTTGGACCTTCTTGGAAGGACACAAATCAAGACTGAAAGCAATAGAAATGTGTTATTTGAAAGAAGCATGAGGAGTTGCATGGAGAGACAGACTGGCAAATGAGGAAGTGAAGGAGCATTGTGGTGTGGATGTGAATGTGATGAGAAGCAAGAGACCACTGAGGTAGTTTGGTCATGTGGATTGGATGACATGTGAGGGATTAAAGAGGATACTGGAGAGTGTATGTGAGTGACGTGGAGGGGGGAGAGAGAACAGGAGATCGTGGGTGAGATGGAAGGATGGAGTGGAGAGGAATATGAAAGAGGGTGGCGTACCTTGGGGCAGGGCACCAAAATGGCAGGGGACAGGGCGACATAGAAGCTATTTGTTTGTACCACCCATTACGGGATTAGGCGTCTGGCTATACATTTGGATCGATGGACAGAACTGACTGCTGCTACTGTGACCACTGCTGCCTCTGCCTGCTAATCAGCTATGGAGGCTAGTATCTAAGTCCAGAGCAAATGTAATGTTGTTGCTACTGCTGTGTCTGCAACTGCCACAATGTTATTTTTTTAAATGTAAAAAATGTCAAGTATTAGATGTAAAATGAATAAGAATAAAATGACTGTGTTTATAACATATTAGCAGGATATTCATGTGATTTGGGTGTTAACATCCAGTATTTTTGTTTCTGTTCAATAAATTATCTATCGCATGAAGTTAGTTATACTGCGAAATATTGAAATGACTGATTGATTGATTGATGATAACTGCACAGGCACTACTACCACTACTACTACTATTACTACTACTACTACTACTACTACCACCACCATTGCTCGTCATCATCATCATCATCATCCGGACCTCCTTTCCCACCTGAAGGCAAGGTGAGGTAATGTCCAGACAGCCCAAATTTGCCCAGTCCAATGGGCCACGCTTCCATTCACTCATCATTCAAGCTCCCGGAATTCTGGCTCTATCGGATACACGAAAAACATTCACCACGTTCTGTAGCTTCACATAAACGTGTCCGATAGAGTCAATCCGGACGCTGCCACGTTAACAAGGGGTGCCAAATCCCTGATCATGCATTTCGCCTAACAACATTCATCCAGCCAGCTTGATTTCTTGTCAGTTCCCCAGCCTCACCGACTTCCAAACCTCTCTTCCTCACACACTCATCCACCATATCTCTCCACCTTCTCCATGGCCTACCTCGTCTCCTCGCTCCTTCAAATTCGCTCAGATATACCTTTTTCACCACTCTATTGTTATCCGTTCTCTCCACATGACCATACCACCTTAGTACACTCTCTTCGATTCTGGTGTCCACAGACTTCCTCAATCCACATCTTTCACCAATCACACTGTTTCGTATCCTATCCACTCTCTGTATTCCACATACATTCCTCAGCAGTCCCATCTCCACTGCTCTTACACTTGACTTTTCATTTTCTGGCCACACCATAGTCTCACATCCATATGTTATAGTTGGCACTAACACTCCATTATGTAAGCCTCGTGCAGAGCAACACTCAAGCCTCTCTTTCTTATCAAGACCTTCACTGCACCAGCTACTTTCCTTCCTTGTGTCACTCCACTTTCCACTTCTTTTGCACATTTTCCTTTTTTTTCTATCACTGTACCCAGGTATTAGAACTCTCTCACCAATTCCAGTCTCTCTCCATTCACTGTAACATCGCACTGGGAGTCACCTTCTCTCTCAATAACCATTACTTTACTCTCTTCTACATTTACTCTCAAGGCACAACGTTCACAGACATCAGCAAAACTCTGCACTAGCCTATCAAGTTCTTGTCCAGTACTTGCCAGCAGCACTGCATCATCAGCATACAACAAATTTGAGATATTCCATCCATCACCATTCATTATCAACGCAATCCCCCTCTCCATCAATCGTGTTTTTACTTCTCTTATCACCCCATCCATGTATTGAACAACCATGGCGACATCACACAATCTTGTCGCACGCCCACACCGATCGTGAACTATTCACTTAGATGCCCATCAACCCTTACACATGCTTCACTACCATCGTAAAAACTTTTGACGGCATCTATATAGCAGCTTACCATCTACATCGTACATGCGCAAAACTTTCCACAATCCTTCTCTCTCCACCTTGTCGTATATTTTTCCAGATCCATGAATGCCATAAACACATTATGGTCCTTCTCACAAGCCTTCTCTGCTATCTGTCTCACTGCAAATATTTCATCCATACATCCTCTGCCATCCTAAAGCCACCCTGTTCATCACTCACTGGGACTTCTGATATCTCTCTTACTTTCTCTATAATAATTCATCAATATACTTCCCCTACCACGCTCAATAACCTTATGCCATGATAATTCTCGTACTCACTTCGCTCACCTTTACTTTTGTACAAGGGTACAATCACAGTCTTTTTCCACTCTGCTGGCACAGTTTCACTCATCCATGCCTTCTTACATATCTCCAACCATGCACTTCATTCCTCTCTCTCCACTACACTTAATCATCTCTGCATACACCTCATCAACCCCAGCTGCTTTCCCATTTTTCAGCCACTTCACAGCACTCTTCACCTGTGCTAGTGTCTCGTCTCCTGGCACAGCATTCCTTATCTGCACACCCCCAAAACCAGTCATGTTTACAGCCGCTCTGATCTCTCTATTCCCAGTCGTCAGACTTTCACCACCACTGCTACTACTACAAATACTGCCACTACAATACTACTACTACGCTCATCACCACCAGGCACTACTACTTCTACTGTTACTACTACTGCTACTGCTACTACTACTACAAGTGATGTTTGTTTTATTTTGAAGGTTGTTGTTATGGCTTACAATAAAATAGCACTGGTTGCGTTCATGAACTTATCAAAAGCATCTGATAAGGTGAGTAATTTTAAACTAAGGAATATTATAATTGACGGAACTCTCCTCCGACATAATTTTGATTATCATGCACCATTAAAGAATCAAATTGCTGGAATGGAATGAGTAAGAGGGTGAATACTATGCAATAAATATAAGAGACGGGGGGGGGATGTTTCTCCACTGCATTTTAAGTTATATATTGATGATATCCTGACGAAAATGTCAAAGATGGATACTGGATGCTGTTTTACCATTCTGAGATTCAGTACAATAGCTTATGCTGATTACACTGTGATTTTTAGAGTCTCAAAGAACATTTTGATTACATTAATTTAAAAAATTAAGAGCAAATAGTTAAACTTGGTTTAATATAAAAAAAAAAACAGAAGTAAATAATGGTCCTCGACACATCAAGAAATCCAACACACAATATCCTTTTTATATATCAGTAAGAGTGTTGAGGTTATCCGTTATTATTAGTATTTGGGCCATAGAATTTAGTTTAATTTTTCCTGACAATGGTAATTAATTTAAATTGTTTTGCTAACTTTAATTTGGTTCTCAAAAAATTTAGGGAAGGTTGATAGCGAAATTTTACCGTTTTTATTAACAGCATATTATGTGCCAGATCATGGGTTATGGAACATTAAAGATACCCATAGTTCACAGATGTTTAAGAGTTTTGGAATAGCATTTTTAAATTAATGAAAAAGGATTTGCAATATTCCTATGTATGTGAGTAGCCACAGTGTTGTTAAGCTGTCAGCCCAGCTACTTGAAAACGTCATCTTTCTTTTATTCAGGTTAAGGATTAGGATAGATCTGGAGAAGAAAAATAACATTACATTTAAGTTAGAATTTCCAACCATAACCACTGGCCACAACAATACATATCTTAAGGAATTATACTTATGCTGATATGTATAATACTAACATAGAGTACATGGTAATAAATCAGATATAACAAAGCTGAGTTTATGTTGAATACAAAATCATGAAGAATGTAGAGGAATGATAATTATATAGAACTACCTGGTAGAAGTTTTGTAATTTGTTGTCAATGCTCTAAATATGTATCAGTGTGTTTATATATGTATACACAGTGTGTGTGTGTGTGTGCGTGCGTGCGTGTGTGTGCGCGCGGGCGTGTGTGTGTGTGAATTTTGTTTCATTCTGTGAGATAATGGATATTGTGTGAGAAATCCAGTGTTTTATAAAATATTCTTTTATCTGATAAAATAGTCTAGTTTTTTTTAGTACTAAATTGCAAGAGATAGTTTCAGTAAAAACGAACTAAGCTATTGAATTTAGTATTATAAATACAAGAAACACACTTTTAACAACCAGTAAAGCGCCTTTGTCGGTGAGGTACGAGCGAGGCCAATTAAATCCTAAAGCACTGAAATCTCGCCTTACACCCCAAGGATGCCTAGCGTATATTGATGGCTGTCTACCTACCAAGTTTCATGCCTTTACGACAAACTGTCTGGCCTGTGGTCCTCTGTTGAAGATTTTCGACATGCTGCACATGGTGCGTGTCACGTGCCACGTGCACCGCCTGGGTGTGATGAACTGTCAAAAACAAATCTTAAAGAACTGA
This sequence comes from Birgus latro, assembly GCA_018397915.1. Lineage (NCBI taxonomy): Eukaryota > Metazoa > Arthropoda > Malacostraca > Decapoda > Coenobitidae > Birgus > Birgus latro. The sequence continues at coordinate 9,282 of JAGKTI010036996.1, forward strand.
GCTAGGTCGGGCTGGGACGGGTTGAGCCAGGCCGGGCAGCTCATATGTGAGAAAATGCTACTACGTGACGAGAGACCCGTAAGAGCTTCGCCCTCGCTCGTAACCACCTTTTAAAAATTTTATATATGTACTAGAAAAATATTTACTAGTGCTGAGTGATTGATAGATTGACTACTACTGCTGCTACTGCATCCTTTTCACATTACTCAGGTAGGGAAGAGCCACTGACAGGAAAGGTGTTAATAAAACATTTATCCAACTTCTCAGATTTGAAGTCCTTCTGAGTTTAATATAATTTCTTTAGAGGTAACAAGAAATGATTTTTTTTTTATTAATCCGCCTGAATGAGTTAACCTTTGATTTCGAAATGTATTTTCTACTATATTTCTGAAAGCATCACAAGATTCAATTTAAAACAAACCTATCGTAGTGAAAGGGGTTAAGAAAAACTGTATCTGAATCAACCAGTGCGAGAAAGTCCCTTCAAGGTTAAACAAAGTCGTCTAGAGGCAGCAATAGCAGAAGATAAAACACCTCACTAGTGCACACTGGCTACCCTGTTCACTGTGAACGGTGCTGCTTCCACATTATTCCTGCAATTACAGGTTCTGGAGAGGGATGCCTTCATGTGGTGGCAGTAATGTAGCGTAGCGTCTCAACTGCCTGGCTATATAAACGTCCCTCAACTACTTCCTGTTCCACGAAAAGAGAATGGTGACCTGCATGAGCAGGACAGCTAATCCCTTTAGTTTACTAGTTTTACATTTCAGATGGGCCTTGGGCTACAACAACAACAACAACAACAACAACAACAACAACAACAACAACAACAACAACATCAACGACAACGACAACGACGACCACTACTACTACTACTACTGCTACTTCTACTACTACTACTTTTACTACTACTACTACTACTACCACTACTTACTTTCCTACTTAAATTTGTCATTCTACTACAGAAAAGAACAGCTGTTATACTTACTAGGATGGTGTCTTTCTCAGTGTCTTTGGAGCCAACGTTTTTTACTTGTAGATCATCCTGGACTTTACCAGATCATTTGCAGACTTTACCAGGCAATCAGCATGTCATGTCCAGGTTTGCTGGGAGAACTATGTTTGGGCTGTGCCTCCACTGTCTGTGCCCTGCCTGTGACCAGGTTATGAGCTTCTTCGAGATGAAAGGTTCCTTTACTACAGAGGCCTTGCCATTGTTTTTTGTCCGAGGCACTGGTTTCAAGGTGTTTGGTATAATGTTCCATTTCTTCACAGTTGTCCTAATTTATCTCAATATCTCCTCATCTGTCCTACTGGACTACGATGTGCTGCAGGGAGTTGGCCACAAAGAACCCCTGACAAGGAAGGCGGTGCTCCTGCGTGCGGAGCATCTGAGTTGCTCTTTAACCAGCATGGATTCTGTGCTGGTTGATTTTGCCTGCTGGAGAATTTGTGAGTGAACGAGTTTATCCTCCCATGTGAGTCCTAGGATGCACTGTAAGCATCAAGTGTGAAAAGACTCAAGCTTTTTTATGTGCCCCTGGCATGTAATCCAGAATTTAGCACCGTATACTCGAAAGAGACTGTAGAGGCATACAGTTGTCTATACTGATATGATCGTCTCGATTCTCAAGTTGGTGTTTTCAAAGAATGAATATGATAGGCGTCCGAAAGGGGCTGAGGCGTGGTTGATTCTGTG
>JAGKTI010036997.1:0-10979 GCA_018397915.1 Birgus latro
TGGACGTGGCCATTGTACCATACTGAATATTAGTTCTCTTAGTGCCAGTACCACCTAACGCGTCAGGATTTATGTGACTATTTTTTTTTAATAATATCAGTGGGATGATAGTACAATGAACATTACTGTAGCCATGAATTAAGCCAATGGACTGCAGACATAAGACCCTAAGTTATTGATATAACTTTCTGTCTGTTTACCTATATGTTTATCTGTCTGTCTGTCTTAATCATGTACTGTGCACACGACATCGCTATCTGGCTATTTATTAGTGAAAAGTTGATCCCGAACACTGTGATTACAAATGCATTCACTGTGATGCATATCTGGCACCATATATGGTTTCTAATGCACACACACACACACACACACACACACACACACACACACACAATGTTCATTACTGCTCTGTCAAGTGATTACTCATTAGAAAAGTAGTGTAATGGCTTTGTACAATCTATGTGCAGTATTTGCGCAATAATATTTTTGTCCATAAGAATACAGTTTATATTTCCCGGTGTTATTCTTGTGACATTCATGAAATAGCACTTTCATTCCACTCTTCCCAATACAGAATTTAAAGTAATCTAAGACTGTATGTTGCATAATTATGCTAAAGCTGCTTACGATGCCAAAGTAGTTTGTTAGTGCTGTAGGTAGCGTTGCTTCCATGTTTTTATGACACTAGAATTTCTGCACTAATGAGGAACTTATTTTTAGGGACAGTGGTCATTTCAGTGTTTTTCATGCATGACAGAATATTCATTAATTAAACATTTGACATTTGAGGGTCTCCGAAGACTTATATAACTGTCTGGCGAGAGCTGGAGTAAATTACCTAATACCATACCAGTGAAATATGTAACATTTAATCCTGCAGATAATGGATGTGCGAGCAACACTGGTTTGGATCCATTGCGAAAGGGCGAAACTCTAGGACGTGTTAAAAGATAAGGAGTATAGGTGTTTTCCCATATCTCTGCGTTACCAGTTTTTATAAGACGACTGTGCATCCACTTAAACGGATAACAGCAATGTAAATATCGCCTTTCTTACACAGATTTATTCCAACATAGAGTCGTGTTGCTGTAGCAAAATACTGAGGAATGTTAAGTCCACTTGGATGATATGAATGTCTATCCGCATCGTTTGTCGTCAGTTATAATGGAACATATATTAGTTTGTTAAGTCGTGATTCTCTGAGTAAACTGATACGGGAAATTAAGTCTACATAGATAGGTAAAAATATAACAAACGCCAAAGCCCACCCTCTTGTACAACTTTAATCCAATAGACGGCTGTGTAGGAAGAGAGGAAACGCGTCTCTCTCTCAACACCCAGCACGCGGCTTGGTGTCTATGTTCCCGGCAAAGGAACAACAGTACTGAACTAATCTCACTGAGCCTCGGGGTACAGTGGGGAGTAGGAGGGGGGCGAGGATGGAAGAGGAGAGGAGGGATGGAAGGAGGGTGGATAAAAGAAAGAGGGAGACAAAAGAAGTGGATGAACAGGGGGAAATTAAAAGGAGAAGAGGAAGGACGGGAGAGGAAGGAGGTAGGAAAAGAGAAATGGGGAAATGAAAAGATTGGAAAGGGGAAAAGAAAAGGGGCGCACAGGATGGGGATAAAGAAGGAGAGAAAAAAGTGATAAAGTGGGAGAAAAAAAGGAGGGAATGGATGGGGAGAAAAAAAGAAAGGGGGATGATATGATAATGAGGGAGGGGACAGGAAGGGTATGAAAAGGGGGAAGTGGAAAGGGTATTCTGGTACAAAGGATGGAGGTGAAGAGAGGAACAGACGGGAGGGGTGGGATGACAGGGAGAAGGGAGGGACAGGAAGTAAGAACGTTGAAATGGGAGTCGGTAACAAAAAATAAATAAAAAATAAAAAAAAAAGATGGAAAGGGGGGAGAGGAAGGGAAGAGCTTAAGAGGAAGGGAATGAAGTTGGAAATGATAAAAGAGAACGATTCTGGGGTGGAGAGGAGAGGGGTAAAGCCGTGAAGGGGAAACTTTGTGAGGAATAGAAAAGTAGATGACGGTATAAGGCAGCCAACCGGAACCCAAAGTACAGCTAGCGGAGAGAATTTAGGGCAAGGCTGGAGAAAGTAGGGAAGGACAGTGCAAAGACGGACGGAAGAAATATACACAAAACAGCCAGTCTCCTATCATCCCATTGCGGGTCCCGAAAGGCCTGGCAGTGTGAGAATACAAGACCAGACAACAGCAGCTGAAGGTCCTTATTCTCGTCCGTTGAGGAAGCTCACTTACATCTTTTCCCATGCGATTTTTTTTTTTTTGCTTATTGCACCATACTGTCCTATTATGTTGTATGAATCCTTCAGAAGTCGTCTATCTATCTGCCTGTCTATTGCCAGACGCCTTAATCCCGTAAGGGGTGGCCACAAACAAATCCCCTCCATGTCGCCCTGTCCCCCGCCATTTCACCGACCTGCCCCAGCTCACACCTCCCTCTCTCATATACCTCTCCACTCCATCCCTCTTTCTCATCCTTGGCCTCCCCCTCCCTCTCTCCCCCTCCATCTCACTCACATACACTCTCCTCATCAGTTTCCCACTCTCGGCCAAACCACCTCAGTGTGTTTCTCCTAATGCTTCCTATCACATTCACATCCACACCACAACTCTCCTTCACTTCCTTATTTGTTAGTCTCTCTCCATGTGATTCCACATGCTCAAACATCGCCATACTGTAAACAAATAACGTAAAGCAGGATATTAACCATCCATAACCAATATCACCATACTTTGCACAAAGTAAGTATAAAAGGATATCAACCAGACATATCCCCCCACCCCACCCCACCCAAAAAAAAGGTAGCTAAGAAGGAGGTGTTAAGGAGCTCCCTTAACCGATAAGAATAGGGGCCGAGGTCATTTAAGCCGAAGGAAACAACCCTATGTTTACGTAACAGAAAAGCCTCAGGCCGCCTCCTGTATTCTAGCACTGGCGGAATAACACACGCTCTTCTCCAACCCTGAGGCCTCTATCAGTGATGCCAGTAAGGCGACCATGAAGATAACAATACACACTGATAAGAAACACTACAGAGATGTGACGAGAAGTATGAAGAAACCTGTATTCTTGTCAGGTAAGCAGACTCCCTAGCATATCTTCCTTAACAATTCGTTTTTTAAACTACACATAAATACATTCTTTTTCCCTTTATGTATCTTTTTAATGTCGACATGAATTGCATGAATAAAACAAAAGAATATAGTAACAGACCAGAACCAGAAATAAACCGGTAAGGAAGAGGCGTTAGTGAGATTCCCGACGGCACGAGAATACCTCCCAGAGTGTCAGACAGCAAAGCAGCGTTTCCAGAGAAAAGTGAAATGGGAGCAATGCGGCAGGATGGAATAAAGACGGGGGAGGTAGAGGTGAGAGCTGGGAGAGGGGAAGTCAGATAATAGCGTTGAGGGAGAAAGAGGAAAGCGGAAGTGGAGACTGGAGGGGGTGAGAAGATAAAAATAATAGTTAGGAACAGGCGAGAGGAAGGGATTGGAAATAGGGATAGGGGAGAGGGTAATTAAACTGCAACATGGCGAGAGGAAAAACAAGACTGAGAGGGATAAAAATGATGGAGAGGGAGGAGACGCGAGAGAGAGATTTGGGATGCTAGGCTGGAAATCAACCCCCAAGTCAGTGATGTCACTTTAATATCGTTGTTTCTACCTACAGTCGATTTGATAAGGCTCAGGGTGGACTATTTCTGTGCAGAAGTTAATAGCTGCTGCATTTAACCACGACCATTCGAAAAATCTCTAGAGCTTAAGAAAATCGTTTCATAGTTGCAAGGAAAAGAATTTCATCCCCTGTCTAATTTGATTAAGATGATACACTGAAGGACAAAATTTTATCCCCCCCTCATTAAAATATAGGCGAAAATCTTTCTTCCGATACCAGGTGAATGATGTGCCAGGAGCCTAAAAACTTTTTTAAGTCTGGAAACCAAAATCGCAGAAGATTCCTTAGCAAGGCCCAAGTCTCTCACCATATCCTCCATCCATTCAATATATTACCACTATGCCGGGAATCGAACCCGGGACTCTCGGGTGAGAGCCAGGCAGCATACCACATTGTGTAGCCATTGTCAGATACACTACAACTGACTCTGAAACAGAATTTCTCTCTCACCATATAGTTTAGTTCATGTTGTGACGAGACTTGAGGTACCATGTTATCGGTATCACACAGGAAGTCTACATCATCACTATTGCCACTGCTTCTTGGTCAGAGCTACAATATATGTTTTCAAGGTTCTCAGGTGGTACCGGGAAGGGTGTATCTGGTACATGAGCAAAAGGTCGTAGGTAGGTTTGGATAAAAAATTCTTTTCTGTTCTTAGTGTTGTACCCTTAAACATTACATGTGCAAAGGTAGCAGTCAGCACTGTGATTCTTCATCTTCCTGCAGATCATTGCAAGACCAGAGTGAAAACATTTTCTTATTTCTTCTCTCCATTGCCTTAGTTCAGCTACACAAATAAAGCAGACTTAATGGGGAGCCTATGAAATACCCTGGTCTCCAAGTTTCATCCCAAAATATGCATACTCGTAGTACGCTTTACCGACAAAGTCTGTGATGTTTCTCCATTGTCTCCTTGCGACAAATTCGCCACAGATGTGACTGGTACCGTCCGGACATTGTGTAGCCATTGTCAGATACACTACAACTGACTCTGAAACAGAATTACATGTGGCATCTACAGAAAGACGAAAAGGAGATACCAGTATGCATTACATACAGATAACTTTTACAGGAAACAGTCTGTCTGTTTATTGCTTGATGCCGTGTGCTATGGAAGGTGGTGTAAACAAAAATATTTCCAGGTAATTCCGTCCAGATCTGATAACTTCTACCCCTTCAGTGACACAACATAACCCTCGTATATTTCCCAATCTTGATTGTACACCTTTTTTCTTGGTTTTTCAATATTTTTCTGCTGTTGACCGCCCCACTCCCATTTGCTTCTTACCCTCTTGAATCAAGTGGTGTATTATGTTGGTTTATTTTTGCCATCCCCTAACTCTTACATCACCAGCATCATCCTAAAAAAAAACTGTGGCTCGCCCACTCCTCACACACGCTGTGTAGAGGGAAAACAATGGTAGTTTTTGTGCAGTAACTGGGAGTCGCCTGGAGATCTGGTGGTAGAGCCTTCAGGTAAATGAAGGTCGTCTAATCGACCCTTCTTGTGGTGACGAATGGTTTTTCTGTCAAGCCAAATAATGCTGGAGAAGTATATTCTTCTCCTTCCCCAACATATTGTGGACTTTTGTTGCTAGAGAGTCTGGCCTCCTAAACGTATTGCATTATGGACAAGTTAATGTAAGAAAAACAGGAGTCGGGTGAAGGCTGTCCTCTCTTTGCCATGTCCTTCCTGCATGAAGAAATCTAGTTATATCAGGCAGTGATCGTAGGAAGTCTATCACTCCCAGAGGTCGTTTAATGAGGTTATAATGAAGGATAGCCTGTGCTGTGTTAGTGTGGTCCATAAGGGGAGTGTGTTGTGGTGTGGGGGGCCGCCTTGCAGTGTTGATATGTTGGATTATTTGTAGGCTGTATCTTGTGTTGGTTTAGGCTTGAATGGACCTGAAATACGAGAAAAAAAATGGGGAGCGGCCAAATTCTGTATAAATATGGCTTAATTGATCTCAAAGAACTAATGTAATATTACCAAGCGTAACATGACTGGACTGAATGAATAGGAGTAAATATGAAGGGACTTATTGAAGTGGCCTAACAAAATAAATTAGTTTATTTCAGCTTAATTAGGCAGGACAATAATATGTCAGTTATCTTTTTTCATAAGGTCATACTCACTGTCGGTTATGGTGGCATGACGGAATGTCCGGTTCAGTAGCGCGCTTGTTAACTCAAGTTTGGTAATATTAAGTGAGTCAGTGCTGGTCAGTGTTATTAGTAGTGATTCTTTCCTCCCATTTCTCCACCATTATAGTTTGTCGAACATTACGACTAATTTTACACTAATATCTTGAAAAAAAGGTAAAAACAGGTAAAAAAAAGGTGTCCGACAGAAAATTGGCTATTACTACCTTTAGAAAAAATGACCTCATAATGTTCACAAATGGCTACTAAAAACAAAAGATCCACGGAGCCTTTCATCCCTTATAATGAAAGACGAACAGCAACAGAAAGGTGCATGAAAAGACGAGGGAAGAAGAGGGAGATGTAAGGCAACTTGAAGGCACTGAGGAAAGAAGAGAATGTTGGTGAGGTGATAAGCGAGGATATAAGGAAGCCTGTGTTAACACCAGTGACTACGGTGGTGTCGTTTTCATTATAATAAGGATATCTCCAGATGACTTTACTCAACTACAGCACTAATTGTACTAATGACGTCATCTGAGGTGGCTTTCTAACACCTCCATACCATTGATTAGTTTTTTGCTTATGGCACGTTCATTGCTTAACCAGGAAGATATATTGGTTTAGTTTATTCTTGCTACGGAACGTCCAGACGATTATTTTCAGCTTAAGATGGATGCACAAAGAGGTACAGGAAAATTCAGACAGTGGAGCAAGTGGAAACGGCAGAAGACTGGTAACTGGGGAGGCAATGAGGATAAATACATGAGCTGCTTACCTGCATATTAAAGCCTTTTGTTTTGTATTTTAGTTGACGTCAGACGACTCCACTATGCTCACGAGAAACCAACGATACCAGGATTATCGAAAAAAATAGAAAGATAAAGTAAAACTCAAGGTTATCATTAATATTATTTATTATTATTATTATTATTATTATTATTATTATTATTATTAGTAGTAGTAGTAGTAGTAGTAGTAGTAGCACTTACCATCCAGTCACTCGTTCTCGTTGTAGTGCTGCTCTCGGATACCTGCCCTTTCTCTCTTCCTTCCTACTTTCCTTCCTTCCTGTCTGTCTTTCTTTCATTCTTTCCTCTTCCTCTTGTCTGTGGTGGCTCTACACTGAGTGACAAACCAAATGGTTTCCTGTAGACCAGGAAACCATTCACTACGCTGGGTGGTAACCTAATTATGGCTCCTGGTGGTTTAGTGGTTAATTAAGGCGCTCCAATCAGACTGAGCCGGTGCAGGTTCATATCCAAGGGGTGACTGGGGTTTACTGTTCACGTAATGCCACTCAGGGATGAATGAGGCTGGTCACTCCCATCTAAAATGTCAGGACCAACTTTCCTAACCCCGGGCTCCCACGTTTCTCATGGGGCAACACTGGATTAGATGACCAATGAATGAATGAATTAGTAGTAGTGGTGGTAGTAGTAGTAGTGGTAGCAGTAGTAGTAGTAGTACAGTAGTAGTGGTAGCAGTAGTAGTAGTATATTTTATCGAGGACAGTTTTGGAGGCTTACCGGTTTATTTCAGTATATAACAGGTTCATCCCTTCAGTAACATTGAACATTATTTTGTCTTGTTTTTCTACAACTAAATTATTTCAGTCAACTTGGGGAAGATTTTTCGTGCTGATAGAGTTAATGAAAATCATTTAACTCAACCTTATCGCAATATCTCTCTTGAACAGAATACATATAATCTAGAGATTGCAGCGCCGTCAACGAGGGAGAGAGAGGGTGAGGGAGACACACTAAGACGCAACAACAACTAAGGTAACGGAGAAAGAAGAGAATACAGCGGAAGAAAGATGGTGAATGCGATTGCAAATGAGAGGTAATGCTAATTTTTATCAGCGAATTACCCACCTGACGCTCTTGGTGTGCTGAACTCCTTTTCACCTTCGTCTTAGTCTGCTTCCCGAGAGACTGTTTCGGACTGCAGGGGTTGGATATACAGTCGTCACATTTCACTGCCTAGATGATCCCCCAAACGGCCTGGTAAAGATAAGTATATAGTTTTAATAATGTCGTGTGGCTGAAGGATTAAATTAATGAATGTCAGTTAATGTCAGGCAGTTTTATGAAGCTTAGTAGTTTTCAAGAAACTCATCACATGGATCTTGACAGAATGGGTTCTTTTATTTTAGCATTTAGGGTCTTGCATGCTATAAGGTGTGCCCTGTATTATGTTTCACTTAATATTCAATGAAATATTACAAACATAATGATTTATTATTCCCAAGCTCTCAGGTTAATGCCATACTCAGTTCTGTGAAGAGTATTTAGATCCGATTTAAATAAATTTCTTTATTAACATCGCCCTTCGTCACAATCGCTTTCTGATCTACACCGCTCCTTCACTCCCTCACTTCTGTCCTCCAGTTTTCACCTTTCTTCCCTTGCTTCTTTCCCTTTATTCCCTTTCCTTCATCTTCAGTTCCTTTCTTATCCACCTCTCTTTCCCTCCTCCTCTTTCTCCTTCGCTTCTTCACCTCCCTTCCTCCCTCCCTCATTTTTCCTTCCTCCCTTTTCCTTCGTCTCCCTCCCTTTTTCTCCCTCGTCTTCCTCATTATCAACTTATCCCTCCATCTCCTCATTCGCCTTCCCTCTTATTTTACTCCTGGTCTCTCACATTGCTCATCCGTTATCCCTCCACCTCCTCATTCACCTTCCCTCTTATTTTACTCCTGGTCTCTCACATTGCTCATCCGTTCCTCATTCTTCCATTCATCAGCTCCATTTCCGCTCTTTCCCTCTTCCGTCAACTCTCCATACTTCATCCTTCTGTGCTTCCCTCAGTCTCTCCTCTCATTCACACAGGTTCACTCCTTATTCCCTTCGTACATTGGTTTTTCATCCTACACATTTCCATCCCTTCTCATCATCTCCATACCTCCTCAACCTCTCCCTTTCTTCTCCACCTTCCTGTGACATCAGTCCCTCCACCTCACCTTCCCTCCATCCATCCGCCTTCCTCTCCCTCCTTATGACAGCTTCTCTGCTTCTCCCTTTAACACAGTGGCTACGGAAAAATAATTGTCTTGTTGACTCTCACATACTCGAGGTAACCTCATAAATGTATTCCAGCTATCATTAGGCGATTGTATTTAGCTGAGAGTGAGTTATAAAAGGTTGAGAGTCAGTGTCTTCAGCTTATGAGCTGTATGAACAACTGGAGTGTGCTTCACTGTGAAAGGAGATAGGACGTGTAGAGGATTCTCATACAATTGTTCACTCTGAGATCTGGAATCAGTTATTTAATCATTTATATGGTGTAACCTTCTCTGAAGAAGTATTTTTCATGCTATTCTTGCTAAAACTGGGCAATTTTATTCACCTTGGAAAGGCTTTTTCAAATGAGTTAAGTACAGTCTTCTTTAATCCCATTCACCAACACGCATCTCACCTTGCCTGAGCAAAAAAATCTGTCAGTAGTAAAAATAAACCAAAAGGAACATAATGAGTCAATGGGTTAAAACAGGCGATTAGAGTAGTTATGAGCCCAGAATGCCAGAGATGTAAATGCTTGTTTGTAAAATACAGCACAACCAGACTGGGGAACAAAGGAAGCTTCTCTCATAAACTTCCTTCCATATATCTTTTAGCCATCAGTGTTCTCGCAACCTGAAGAAATCGTATGAGAATAAACCAATAAAATGCCTGATTTGCTACAAGGGGTAGTAATATTTATAGAGCACCTTTGTTTCTCAAATGCCAAACATGTACAGTAAACATTTGCTAGTGAAATGCAACACCCTGACTGAGGAAAGGAAAGCTTTGATCGTAAATTTATTTCCACTCGCTCCCACGCCATCCCGTCGCCAAGTGTGGTGTGGGGCTGGGGCGTTATTGTGCTGTGTTTTCCATCAGCGTTATCAAAGGCAACCGGAGGCAGGCAACTCTTATCACCACTCGCACCATCAGCTCTATTTTCGAATCCTCACTGCTGTCCTCGTCTTCCCCTTGGCTGTTGCAACCTTCTTTTCCTTTAATTTGCCTCTTCCGATCAATGCCCCTTTTCGACGATTCATCAGCACCTTTACATTTCTGCTGGTCATGTAGTCCTCCTCACCCAATACAACATGTAATGGCCACCGTGGCTGCTATTAGAGTCTGTCATTCTACATCAGGACGTGATACTGTTTTCACGTTTATTTTTGCGCATGAATGTCGTCACATTTCCCCATTATTTAACCATTCATTCAGCTGCGTTTTTTTTCCTTTTATGCTCGCTTAAACTTGTTCTCATCCTTTTTGTTTTTATAATAGAACAGAGGAAGGAAAAACAAATCAATAAATAAATTAATCCTTACACCAAATTACTTGAGTCTTCCATTCGTAAAAAAATCTGTAACAGTTGGACTTGAACAGCTGTAGTTTGAAGTTTGAGGAGAAGCAACTCTGGGGAAGCGAGTTCAAAAGAGATGCAGTTCGGGGCTGTTCCAGGAGAAGAGAGAGAACTGTGATTAATGCCAATCGTTTACACAAGAATCATTAGGGCAGAGACGCATTTCCGTCAAGGCTCTGTCGTCGCCCAGAATGCGTTACTTCACAGAAATTACATCCAGATACACAGTTTCACTGCGAGACAATATGTGGAAAATAACAAAGGAAATGTGTTACCAAGCTTCCCTTTCGAAAGAGAATATTTCTCTTTCACTTCACCTGCCTCAACCAGTTTAATCGCCATTTACTGTGTTCGTTGTCACATCCCACATTTTTTTTTTCCGTGAGAATTATAATTGTCCTCTTTAATACTGTCCTTCAGCCACACCCTTTAATCCCATGAGCCAGTGTTTTTTGTTCTTCATTTTGCTATCGGATGATTGCATCAAGCTCATGGCTGATTCCTTGTAACAGTAAGGGCTCGTAAAGGCTACATACAGTGCCCTCAGTTCGGAAAATCCCTCCTGTGTATGACCAAGTCACCCAGTAGTGTCAGACCGAAAGATGAAGGAACTGTATGTCTTTGTACTGAAATGGTTACCTTCAAACATATCAAATCAGATTATGTCATCATTGACTTCTTCCTCCTATTTCACTCTTCAATCGAGTTCTAATTTTCTTTGTTATATTGCCTTGGTGTCTTCTTTAATCTGCCTTGCTCTCGCCTG
>JAGKTI010036999.1:0-10979 GCA_018397915.1 Birgus latro
AATACCTTTAAAAAATGTAAATCACTCTTTTCTTGTGCTATTTCACCAAAATTATTGCCGAAAAATAGTATATTAATATATTCTTCCTCAAGGTTAGGACAGTATTTGCCAATAAGTCTTTTTTTGGACTGTAAGATCCAAAGAAGTCATGTGAATATTGGCATCTGTATATAATCTGACTTGTACGAAAAAATGGCACACATATTCGATCAATAGTTTAATAGTTATTAGACTGTAAAATGTAGCAGCGTATCGAAGCCTTGCGCTGCCAGACGTACAAAGCAAGTTTACACAGCGCTAGTAAAGAGAGACGGCTGTTTTGGTTTGAGCAGAAAACTTGTTGTACCAGAGGTAGCATCTAAATATCGATATGTTTTCTTGAAGTAAGTTTTATTCTTACTCACAGGGAGTTTAATTTGTTAGTATGAATTATAACTAACTTTTGTGATTGGTTTACGATATACATATATATTTCTATGCATGCATAAATTAGGCTGCAACTGCTGTGAAATATTTTTTTATTACAATTTTTTTTTCATGCTGCATTGACACAGCACCGTTTTAACCTAAGGTGTCCCGTCGACGTATGGGTACGTCGCAATGTTTTGTCACAGCTAGACCCATTGACATACCTGTATGTTACATAATTGCAAGGTTAGTCATTTGCACAGTTTTCAAGTTTCACGGGTGATTTTTGGTAGGCATATGTGGGAAACCTTCCTCTATCTGCTGTCAAGTGGAGATGCTGCCTGGCCTCACCTGACCCCCCTCCCCCCTCCCCCCCACACTCGGCAATTCACCTGTAAGCAGTGACTTGGCCAGTAAAGACATGTCGCACCACAGTCTCTCCAATGACGAAATTCACGGTGAAAGTGATTCCTGAGGTGGAGGACAAATAAATAAAGAAGCTAGAGCAAGAAACAAACAGAAGTGATGAGGTGGTAATGTCGTAAAGGAAGGTAGCATATGTGGATGTGCTTGGTGACTGAACAATGCTTCAGTTGCCTATATAATTGTGTGAAAACCAATATAGTCTTGTACTACACATTAATTTGTACCAAATAAATAAATACATAATTCAAAGTGGCTTGAATTAGTTTACCCTCCCATAGTTCATTTCCTTTGAGGCCAGATACTCTGAGAGAGAACAAAAGGTAAGGCTGACTCATCACCTGTACCAACTTTTATAGCCTCCGGAGGGCGATTTCTCTATGAATTTTCGATGTTTCTCACCAAAAGCAAAGGTTTGAGCCCCCCAAAAAAATGTCCGAAATTGCTTAGGACTGGGGGGTATCGGAGGTAGGAAAGCGGTCGAGACGTGACAGGTTAAAGAGAAAAAATAGAATATTTATATATTTTTACAATATGTAAGATGCATGAAAAGGGACATTCAATTATTACCCCACATAGTGATTTTTTTTTTCCATCTGAAAAAAATAAAATAATGGTGACACCTGGCTTTTCTTCAGCCATGCGAACGTACCTGTTGGTGGTAGGTGGGGGCACTCACCATCCACTCACTTGATGTAGTGCTGCGTCGGGTGTCTGCCCTTTCCTCTCTTCCTTCCTTCCTCTTCTGTCTTTCTTTGCTTTCATTCTTTCCTCTTCCTTCTGCCAATGAGTGACTTTACACTTCCTCTTCTGTCTTTCTTTCCTTCATTCTTTCCTCTTCCTTCTGCCCCTGGGTGACTACACTGAGCGACAAGTCAAATGGTTTTCTGTACACTAGGAAACCATTTACTATGCTGGGTGGTAACCATGTAACCAAATTTTGGCACCTGGTGGTTTAGTGGGTAATTACGGCGCTCCAGTTGGATTGAGCCGGTGAAGGTTTATATCCAAGGAGTGGTTGAGGTTTATTGCTCACATAAAGCCTCTCAGGGAAGAGTGAGGCTGGTCACTCTCATCTTAAATGCCAGGACCAACTTGCCTAGCCCTGGGCTCCTATTGTCCTCATGGGGCAACATAAGACTGGATGATGGATGGAGGCATGATGCCACCAATAGGTATTCAGAGTGTGATCTACTATGACACAAGATGTGCTGTGCCCATATTATGATGGGACAGTCATTCACAATGGGATGCCATCACAAACAAAGATTCAGATTGTGATTTAAAATTCAGTGCCCATGTTAAGACAGGACAGCCCTTAACAATGGCTTGATGTTAAGTAATTATGCCCAGTCACGAGGTTACTTGCAGGGGTAGATTAATCACTAGGCTGAATACTTCACAGCCAAGGCCCCCACCACTGAAAAAATAAATAGTGATAAATGATAAAATTACAGCAACTGGCATCACACAAGACCTCATGATGGGGGCCTCTTCCCTGGGTAGAAGCCCCAATACCTGGTTTAGCCTACAGCCCCCCCAAAAGCTAATTTGGTCCTGATTAACTTGGGCCTCATCCAGGGAGAGGATGTCAGTCCTCAGGACAGGGATGATAATCCAAGGATGGGATGGGTTGGGTCAGCCATCTGTGTCCTGGGATGGTACTAATATGTCTGTCCTCAACAGGGTAAAAGAAACTCTGGTAAAACGATGGGCTACTAATCTGAAGGCTGGGATTGGTGGCCCAAGGTTAGGGTCGACCCAACAAAGGTGGGAAGGGTCGCTGCTGTAAAGATATGGGAGGGATGCCAAAAGCTGTTAGTCTGTCACAGGGCTGAAGCAATGTTCCTGTATCCATACGTACCCAAGGTCATCCCTGAGGTGTTCTCAGGCCAGGAGTTGGAGGGAAGCCTAGAAAACCATCCCAGGGTGGCAGTGGCCAGGTATGGCAAAAATGAAACTGTGGTATCTGGCTTGTGGTTAAGCCACGAGACAGTGTAATCCACCGCATGTTTAACCCTTTCAGGTCTCCTGGCCACGATTGTGGCTGTATCGGTACAATATCAGTACAAGTCTCCTGGCCACGATTGTGGCTGTATCAGTACGAGTCTTCTGGCCAGGATTACAGCTGTATCAGTTTGGGTCTCCTGGCCACGATCCTGGCTGTATCGGTATGGGTCTCCTGGCCACAGTCGTGGCTCGCTCGTTTGCCTGCGACTCAAAACTGTGGCAGGCAGCTAGTGAATGTTATCAGTATTTCTCTCAGTATTTATTAATTTCCTGGGTTTTAGACAATCCAGTTGAGAAGAAGTAAACACTGATTTTAGGTTAGTAGGAGCGTTTCTCTGTCATTTTGAATACAGAAATGCACTGACTTGGGACACCACACACCACTTGCTATGCAACTTCCCATCGTTATTGTGGCTCTTGTATGGTAAGTAGTACCCTAATATTTTGTAGACAGATGAGTATCAGTCCCTTATGCACGAAAATTTTATTTTTGTCAATATACAAACCTTGATTTTATGGTCAAAAATGCAGTTTCTCAGGCTGGACCTATTTGCCACCTGAAAGGGTTAAGCCACATGATGGTGCTCTCCAGCCTGTGGGTAAGCTACATGATGGTGCTCTCCAGCCTGTGGTTAAGCCACATGATGGTGCTAGCCAGCCTGTAGTTAAGCCACATGATGGTGCTATCCAGCCTGTGGGTAAGCCACATGATGGTGCTGTCCAGCCTGTGGTTAAGCCACATGAAGGTGCTATCCAGCCTGTGGGTAAGCCACATGATGGTGCTACCCAGCCTGTGGATAAGCCACATGATGGTGCTGTCCAGCCTGCAGTTAAGCCACATGAAGGTGCTATCAAGCCTGTGGGTAAGCCACATGAAGGTGCTATCCAGCTTGTGGGTAAGCCACATGATGGTGCTATCCGCCTGTGGATAAGCCTCATGATGGTGCTCTCCAGCCTGTGGGTAAGCTACATGATGGTGCTCTCTAGCCCGTGGTTAAGCCACATGATGGTGCTATCCAGCCTGTAAGCCACATGATGGTGCTGTCCAGCCTGTGGTTAAGCCACATGATGGTGCTGTCCAACCTGTGGGTAAGCCACATGATGGTGCTATCCAGCCTGTGGTTAAGCCACATGATAGTGCTATCCAGCCTGTGGTTAAGCCATGGTCGCATGGAGATATATTCAGCTAATAGCAGAGGAGTGAAAAGAGCAATGAAATTCCAGAAAGTGCTCACATGAGTAGTCCTGTCCACACAAGGAAAAAATAGGGGGAGGGGGGGGCAGATATCTCCAGGTGAGTGCAAATCGAATGATAGTAATTTTCTTTATTGAGTTTTACTAATGCAGGCATGAGTGTGGGGAAAAAAAAAAAAAGGAATGAACAACCAGGATGCTGCAAATCTGGCAATGTTAATGATTAAAAAAGTGGAGTATGACTAGAAAATATTTGTGGATGTTAAGTAGCTTGCCAGAGAGAGAAGTGAGAGCATTTGTTATAAAATGGTCAGAGAACTTAATTTGGATGAGCCAGAAACCATGAGGCTGTGGATATGACTTAGTAAAACCAAACAGCTTCATGTGTTGTCTTGTTTCTCACATTATTGACAAGTAGGATACCAAAGTGAGGGAAGTCTGTGTCCGTGAGTGGGCAAGCAGGGTTGGATGTAAGCAATAGCTGGTCAAACCCGGCTCGATCGGTAGAGAGTTGGCTTGCAGTCCCGAGGGACCCAGGTTCGAATCCTCGCTGGGTCAGGGAATAGTTTAAGGATTTGAATTTCGTTAAATCAGGCTTTACTGTTCTACCAGAAGACCCGCCAACATGTAAAAATAACCCCGCTAATACCAATACACCAGTCCTGTATGAGACAGCCCTAGCATGTATTCAATATGGACGGTGGGTGTTAGCGCTGAAGTGGTGACATGTAGTATGTAGGAGGACGGCTGGGCCTTGATAGCAGGCTGCAAAGCCTATGCCCAGAGTCGGACACATAAAAAAAAAAAAAAAAACACACATCCAGTATATACTTCCATCATGTTATTCAAATTGTGTATTTCATCCATAATAATATTGTTATATTATGTGATGATTCAGGAAAAAAAATGAACATTACAAATTTAGGACACTAGTGAACTACTGCATTAGACTCTAATTAAGGATTTTCTGTTTGTACTCAGATAAAGCATGGGGCAGAGCCTGATCTGGTTCGGATTTGAATCCAGGTTTTGCTTCTCTAATTTATGATAAGAGAACAATAACTGGTTGTAAGGCTGATTTTACCTGTGATGTTTTTCCACAGCTGTGCATGGCCCTGCTTGCCATGGATAGTGGTGATGATGATAATGAATTAAATTGCACTGCTAATATTTCTGCTGTGTACAGTTTTATGGCAGATATGTGGTAAATGCCATATATAGTACGGTACGGATGCCAGTGTGGAAGCTTAGAAGGGTAATCATCAAGGAGACACAAAATCATCCTGTTTTGCCCCTTCCCCTTCTCTTTCAATTACACTGATTTTTTTTTTCCGTGAGTGCGTTTTTAAGTTTCAACGGACACCATCTTGTGTGTGAGACAGATGGACACCATCTTCTAATACTATTTAGGCACAAATTTTCCCTCATCAGTGGTGATTTGCCCAAATCCAGCCCAGTGATTGTAACATAACCTCGCTAGTTATAGCCTGCCCATACCCTACCTAACCTAAATTTTTGTAACTTACCTAATTTATCCAAACCAAACCTATTTTAACCTAACCTTGACCATACATAACCTAATTTTGCCAGTCCTACCTATCCTGACCTATTTTAACCCAACCTTAACTGAGCCTTGCAACATTTATCCTAACCTAATAATTTTCCCTAATCTAACCTAAATAATCTTAATTGCTGGTTTTGGCATTTATAAAATTGTCTATCAATCTATCTATTGCCAGGCTCCTTAATCCCGTAAGGGATGGCCACAAACAAATTGCCTCCGTTTCGCCCTGATCCCTTATATTTCATTGCCCTGCCCCCAGCTCACACACCCCTCTCTCATATACCTCTCCACTCCATCCCACCATCTCATCCTTGGCCTCCCCTTCCCTCTCCCCCCCTCCATCTCACTCATACACTCTCCTCATCAGTTTCTCACTCTTCATCATCTCCATATGGCCAAATCACTTCAGTGTGTTTCTTCTAACGCTTCCTATCACACCCACATCCACATCACAACACTCCTTCTCTTCCTCATGTGTCAGTCTGTCTCTCCATGTGACTCCACATGCTCCTATCAAATAACTCATTTCCACTTCTCTCACTCTTGACTTCCGTCCCTCCAGCAAGGTCCAAGCTTCACTCCTATCAAATAACTCATTTCCACTGCTCTCACTCTTGACTTCCGTCCCTACAGCAAGGTCCAAGCTTCACTTCCATACTTTAGGGTTGGTATCACAATACTGTCATGTAGTACAGTAGCTTTCTCACTTCCATGCTCACATCCCTGTTTCTTATCACTGCTTTCAAGGAACCTGCAATCTTTCTTCCCTGTTGTACCGTTTCAAGCACATCACCCTCTAAACTTCCATCCTTACTCATCATACTACTGAAGTACTTAAATGCACTCACATTTTCCATTTCCTTCTCATCCAAGTTCACTGTACATTTACTGACTTCACTTCTCTCGAAGACCACAATTTTACTCTTCCCTACATTCACATTTAGATTCTGTACACTCTTACACACTCTCCCAAACTCATCCAACAAGTCTTGCAGCTCCCCTTCGTCTTTACTTAACAATACAGTATCATCTGCAAACAACAGTACAGGGAGTTTCCAGACACTTCCTTCTCTCTCTAGGGCCGCTCCAACATCTACTGCCCTACCTTGTATCTCTTTTATAACCCCATCCATATACAGACTGAACAACTGTGGAGACATGACACATCCTAGTTTCAATTCAACCTTTAAATAGAAAAATTAACTCAGTTCACTATCCACACAAACTGCAGCTTTAGCACCCTCATACATATTCTTCAGGGCCTTGAACAACTTCCCATGTACTCCATATATTCTTAATACTTTCCACAATCCTTGTCTATCCACCCTGTCATATGGTTTCTCCAAATCCATTATGGCCACATACAACTTCTTTCCCTTCTCTAAAAACTTTCCACCAAAGATCTAAGAATGAATATCTGATCTACACAACCTCTTCCCTTCCTAAAACATCTCTGTTCTTCTCCAATTGATTTCTCTGTTATTTCCCTGTCAATAAGTATCCTGCTGTATACATTTTCCATTACACTAAGAAGACAAATGCCCCTATGATTACCACACACTTCTTTTTCCCCTTTTCCTTGGTATAGGGGAATAATTATACCTGACTTCCAATCTTCCGGAACTCTACCTTCCTCCCAGGCCATTCTGCACACCTTCCACATCCATTCTACTACTATCTCTCCCCCATGCTTCAGGATTTCACCACACACTCCATCAATTCCTGGGGCTTTTCCCATTTTAACTTTCTTCATTGCTTCCTCAACTTCCATCCTACTGATTTTTTCCTCTTTTCTCACATCCCTCCTTCTCCCAGCCATTCCCCCAGCCACTTATACTCGCATTACTTTCATTCTCTATGTTCAACAATTTGTTAAAGCGTTCTCTCCATCTGCTCACTTTTTCTCCCTTCTCCACTAATAATCTACCATTTTTATCTTTCACTCCCCGACTAACTTCTTTGGCACCGTGTCTAACTCTCTTTACCTCTTTCCAGAACATTTTCTTACATTTCCTCCACTTTACACTCAAATTCCTTCCAAATTCCTCATCCACTCTCTTCTTACTCTCACTGACTAATCTTTTCACCTCTCTCTTCCTCTCTACATATATTTCTCTCTTCCATCTCTCAACTTCTTCCATGCCCCTGTTTCTCATCCATTCACTATGCTTTCTTCTCTTGTGCCACAGCCTCCCTCACCTGTTCAGTCCACCAGTGATGTTCCCTGCACCCCGTTTCATCTTCTCTTCACCCCACACACCACCTCACATACTGCACAGATTTCGTCTGTGAATATCTTGCACACATCTTCCATGTCCCTCATCTGCTCCAATCCATGTTTACGCAGTCGCTCCTCCACTTCTCTCTTATATTCTGCCTTTTTTCCATCCTCTTGTAATTTTTCCACCCTCCTTGAATGAAATACTCCTGTCCTTCCCTTCTATTTCTCCATTTCATTTGGACATGCACTCTCCCAACCTCTATATACTCTTGCATCCATTTCACACCTTCCCATCCTTTCATCCACACACACATAAACAATCATTACCTTCCGTTCATTCAGTTCACCACCCACCCTTCTCGTCATTCGCCAGGTATATCTGCTATGCTACATATTTGAGGGCCAACTACTTGTTCCTCAGATGCGTATGTGAGAGGTGGATGTTTTTACAAGTCGCGTTTCTGAGGGTCGACTCCTCGCTTCTTCAGATATGCAGGCTCATAGGGGATTCTTTTTCAAGACCGGGTCGGTATATTAGGGAGAGGACAGGACACAAAAACAAGGCAGTAACCACTGACAAACATATATTCAAAGTATATTCGTAGAGACAAATAGAACATTTAATTACATGAATTCTGGGTGAGCCGGAGACGGGCTACTGGCAAGTTTTACTAAAGAACAATCTGTCTCTCTACCAGCTGTGGGAATGTATGGTAATATGAACACAGTATTCATGGCACTTCTGTTACACTGGTATCTCTAATACAGGAAATACAATTATTACATTCATCAACAGTCGTTTAGCACTGGACGGCACTGATACACTAATTACAATACACATACATATACAGTATATATGTATCACTCGCGTAGGTATATCACGGTTAGAGGCGTGCAAAATGTCACACAGAGAGAGGGGGAGGGGGACTGAAGTATTTCTGTACGCTAGGGAGACACTCGTAAGTGAATTAGATATGCATAAGTTTATTCAGCGGTGTGTCAATACACTCGGGAGGGAAATGTATGGAATATAAGGGATGGCGCTATTTCTTTGTAATCATTTAGTTTCCACCAGAGCACTTTAACCCGTCATGTCCCGACCAGTTTGCAACCTCCGATACCCCCCAGTCCCGAGCATTTTTGGATTTTTTTTTTTCTTGGCTCAAACCTTCGCTTTTGGTGAGAAACATTGAAAATTCATAGAGAAATCGCCCTCCTAAGGCTATAAATGGTGCTGCAGGTGTTGAGTAAGCTTTATGTTTTCCCTCTTTCTCAGGGTACTTGGCTAAGGAAAACGAACTATGGAAAGGTTAACTAATTCAAGCCACTTTAAATTACGTATTTATTTATGTATTTGGTACGAATTTATGTGTCGTACGAGATTATATTGGTTTTCACACATTTATATAGGCAATAGAAGCATTGTTCAATCACCAAACACATCCACATATGGCACTTTCCCTTATGACATTACCACCTCATCACTTCTGTTTGTTTCTTGCTCTGGCTTCAATATTTCTTTGTCCTCCACCTCAGGAATCACTTTCACCGTGAATTTCGTCATTGGAGAGACCTTTAACATACCTTTACTGGCCAGGTTACTCCTAACAGGTGAATTGCCCAGTGAGGGGGGAGGGGAGGTTAGGTGGGTCCATGCAGTATCTCCACTTGACAACAGGTAGAGGAAGGTCTCCCACATAGGCCTACCGAAAATCACCCATGAAACTTGAAAATTGTGCAAATTGTGACCCTTGCAATTGCGTGACGTACCTGTACGTCGATGGGTGTAGCTGTGACAAAACGTTGCAATGTACCCATATGTCGATGGGATTCCTAGGGTTAATTATTCATCACACTGGGGGAGGGAACATTACTTAACCCGCCGAGTCCCACCGACATACGATGCTCGTCACCACTTTTTTTTTCACGCTCAGACCCACCTACGTGCATCATACGTCAGTCAATTGCAAGGCCCGTCATTTGCACATTTTTCAAGATTCGCTGGTGATTTTTGGTAGGCATATGTGGGAGACCTTCCTCTACCTAGAGCAGCTTGTACAGCACCCTATCCGTATCCTTGACCGCCTTGTAGAGAGTTCCAACATACTTGACCTTTTCCTAACAACTAATCCTTCTGCTTACACTGTTCATCTTTTCTCTCCATCGGGCTCCTCCGATCATAATCTTATTACCTTAACCTGTCCTATCGCTCCAGTACGACCTGTGGACCCTCCAAAGAATCGCGCCTGTGGCACCTTGGAGCTGCAGATTGGGAGGCCCTCAGGCAGTACTTCTTTGATTTTCCATGGAATGATTATTGCTTCCTTGGCCGGGAGCCATCTGAGTGTGCCTTGCGCTTTTCCGGAGGTTATTATCTCGGGCATGGAAGCATAATTCCTTTCTCATATCCTCTGAATAATGCAAGTAAGCCTTGGTTTAATCACACTTGTTCTAATGCTGTCCGCAACAAGGAGAAGACCTATAAGAGGTACCGGAGCCAACCCACCCCTGAATCACATCTTTTATATATTTCTGCCCAGAATCGTGCTAAGTCTGTTCTTCGCTCTGCTAAAAACAATTTCATCCATGCTAAATGTTCCCAACTCTCCAACTCGAATTCTTCTCGCTCCTTCTGGCACCTTGCAAAAAACCTTTCTAACAACTTTACCTCGTCATCCTTCCCTCCTCATTTCTACCCTGATGGCTCTGTAGCTATTTCTTCTACTGATAAAGCAGATCTCTTCGCTCAGACTTTCTCCTCCAATTCCACCTTAGACGATTCCGGTGCTATTCCTCCATCACTTCCCCCTCTGACTTCCTCTTGACTGACATTAAAATTTCTTCAGCTGATGTGTTTTCTGCCATCACTAGCCTCAATACTAAAAAGGCATATGGTCCTGATTAAGTCCCTCCTGTTGTCCTCAAAAACTGTGTTTCTGTGCTTACACCCTGCCTAGGTAAACTCTTTCGCCTTTGTCTGTCAACTTTACCTTTCCTTCTTGCTCGAAGTTTGCTCTCATTCAGCCAGTCGCAAAGAAAGGTGACCATTCCCAACCCTCTAACTATCGTCCAATTGCTTTAACATCCTGTGTCTCAAAAGTTTTTGAGTCAATTCTTAACAGAAAAATTTTAAAGCATCTTTCCTGTCACAACCTTCTT
>JAGKTI010037000.1:0-10979 GCA_018397915.1 Birgus latro
TTGTGCTTCTTTACTGCCCTAATGCTACTTTTCTCTCTTGTATGTGATATATCATGAATTCCTTTGCATTTTATATTGTACAATGTATCCATTAGGTTTATGTTGCTCCATTTCTATATGCTAAAAGGGTGTGTGACAAGGCTCACTTTTTTTTTTTTAATCTGACTGTATGTACAGCAACTATGCTGGAGAAGGTGTGTGGCAAGACCCACCATCTCCTTTCGTTGCGTATGTCCTCTGTATACCTTTACATTATAGCTTGTAACTCATTTTATATTTTGCAGGATGGACAAGATTAGGTGCTGATTCTTCCCATACCCCATATTCCCCCTGCAAAAACACACGAGTTACGACACGGAGTGATTTAAGTTGTCTGTGAATTCTGTCCCTGGATACGTATTCACACTCTCTTAAGGTAAGTAAGACTTTTCGTGTATATGTTTGCCTTCATTCATACTACTGCCAAACATTTCAGTCAAATTAGGGGGAATATTGTTGTCAATACGACAATAAACAAAGCTGTCTGTGGTAACAGCTAATTTACGAAAACGTGCTTTTTCCGTAACTTAAGTGGTTACGATCCTTTATAAATAGTGATGTCATTATGAAAAATGTGATCATATAAGTGAAGTAGCTGAATGGAAGCAAGGTGAGAATAGTACCTATACAGGTATGTGATTAATCATATAGAATATAATGATCTGAGCAAGGACTGGCTACCGACAGAAATTGCTTTAATATATACTGTAGGAATGAAGTACATTCAACAGTTATACCAACAACAAGAACTGCATTATTTATGATACCTCGCACTTCTAGACAGAAGCAAAATTATCTTTAAATTATTGTGAATTAGGATATTAGAACATCTGGGCATCTTAAAGGATATTATAAGTAGATGTATTGATTTGCTCTATACATTGCATTGCCACAGCCATGCGTCCCAAAGGTCACCCTCCACAAATTGCATCCTTGTCTAGTGTCTACGCCCTTGTCACGTCATGCCGCGGTCGACATATTTGCGGAACAACCACACACAACACTACCTTTTAGACCACCCGTGCCTTTCCCTTTCACATCCAGGAATGAACGTGGGTATATCTGGTAAATTATTTCCCTTTGCCACCATGGCTGTTTTTTTCTTTTTGCTGCCTTGCGATGAGAGTCAGAGAGTGAACGTTTAGGCCTCACATCCATGACAACACATACAGTTGAACTAGCTAGGGTTTAAGTAAACCGGCAACCAGGTGAGGGAGTCTTGGCAACTGCTTAGCTCAATACCACCTACCGTCGCCAGCTGTCAGTAGATCCTATTTTAAGAAACCTAGCCGTATATCGTTTAAGAAGGCAATAAAATATTTAGGATCGCACCAAATTATTATAATGGCACGTATGGAAGAAGCGCTGATGACAATCTCTCAGGTACTATATTTAAGACGAAGGATTACACCTCACTGACCACCTTGCAACCAGTTAGCGCCCACAGAGGTTGCCAGTGTCGATTGCTGTCAGTGCTGTTTTTCTTTTTGGTTCGTAGGCGTTGGTAAATATTTCGCCATCTCGCTTTACTGGTGTCCCCGATTAAAGTAACGCGTTTCAAACATTCTTTCCTGTCATTCTTTGTGCTTTTCTTCACATGGCCAATGTTTTGTTTCTCCTGAAGTACGTGTATATACCATCACTACACTTAGCAGCTTAAAGGGAAACCTCCGGATACAAGAGAGCTGTACGAGAGAAGAGTGTGAAGGTTAGATAGGACATTGTACTCTTTCCGATTACTCAGTCTTATCTGAGATTCTTTTTCGAGGGGGAATATAAATCCGTTAATACCTGTTACTTACAAACTCCAGTTTCTTACCAGACTTTCACTGCTGGGAAAATAATACTACATTTCATAACAGTCCGATTCAAGCGAATCATCCTGAATTATATTTACAAATCTAATTTGCAAGAGAGGGAGGTAGGATGCCTTTAACTGTGACTGTTCAGTGTTCGATTGTGATCGGAAATGTGAGAACTGAACTAATTAAGTTTTCGCTGCTTTCCGTAAAAAAAAAAAAATCACTGTTTTCCAGTCTCTTTGAGCACCATCATGTCAGTCTTTAGCGAGATAATCCCCAGCTCAGACAGAATCCGTCATGTAGTAAGGGTTTCATTACAGGAGGAATTAACTCAGGCCTAAATGCATACCGAACAGTTCATCTTCATAACTCCTAAGTCACTACGATGATCTTTTTTCAACTAATTCTTGCCGTATCCATTTTTCGTTCAGTTTAGAGATTTCTTTCACTGAAGAGGTTAGTGGTCTGTACATGACCCTCCTGGCTCTAAAAATCACTCCGACTAAAATTATCATAAATATTGGTATAAAAAATAGAATGAAGAATACATCCTCTAATTCAAAGGGTTAATTAGTTCACAGCAATGACGTGTTTCATATAATGTTCTAGCTGTCGCCAGGTAATTTTATTAGGCTTTCCGAACTCTTTGTTAAGGCCTTCACTCCTAGAGGTTTGTCCAAAGTTGAATAAGGTCGTTTGGTGGAAGGCCGAATTTAAAAAAAAATCATGGACCTGAAGCGGTTCACCACAGATTCCCTGTACCGTCAAAGAGAGAGAGAGAGAGAGAGAGAGAGAGAGAGAGAGAGAGAGAGAGAGAGAGAGAGAGAGAGAGTAAGTCGTTCACCATTCCATTGCGTCTCACTTGACACATGTCCGTCACACTCTTCTCTGACGCATCATCTCAAAGAACATCATCTATAGCCAAGGAAGTATAGCAGTCTCTCAACTCGGGACTATTAACCAGCAGAGGAAAGTGAGAATCAGAAGTATTAAGTTCTTTCTTCGAGGGTACATTTTCATAAACTTACCGACTAGATCCCCTGTACCGTCCGTGATCGCGTCATACAGGGAGCGAGGGTATATTTGGAGTATGATATTGGTCTTCCAGAATGGTACAGCTGGCTCCTCTGTCGGTTCTCCTGGTGCTTCTAATCTGTTGGGCAAGTAGAATAGAACTGTATTTTAGTTAACGCCATATATGCAGTATTTACCTAGTGAGCTAGATTGCGTTACTCTTATGTTCAGTCACCCTTTGTTGGATGGTAGATAAAAGGAGTACTCAGGGTAACACACAACGAAGTAACAGTGGTAACCTGAATGGTACAGTGGCCTTGTATCTCTACACTGTGGGTGAATAACTTGCCACATATTAAGAGCCTTAAATTACGGTGATGAGTACCCTGGGTCATGGCTTTATGGCGTCTGTCTTATCCTTATCGTTATTTACCTTTACCAGTAGAATTTTTTTTTCAGCTGGAAGAAAAATGTGCTCTGGCAGCCCGAATAAAACAATGTGTCCATGAAACTAATGAGTTAAATTTTCACATGGAACCAAAATTGTGACCTGAATTTGTAAATCAGCTTAGTGTCGTGATTGCTTGTGAGACCATTTTGGCTGTATTTTGGTGTACTGGTAAATGTGTACTTCTGTTTGGTGTTCTTGTCCTTGTGTGTGTGTGTGTGTGTGTGTGTGTGTGTGTGTGTGTGTGTGTGTGTGTGTGTGTGTGTGTTGGGAAGGAAGGAAAGCTTAAGAGGGTGTGTGTGGGAGGGTGGTGAAGTGGTGGTGGGGGCGGTTGTGTGTGTAGCGGCAAAGATATATTTCGTGGGTTTTGGGATAATTTTCTTTTTTGGTATGAATGTTCGTTTTAGGGATGGAACGTGCTACGACATAAAAATAACTGGGGGTTGGTGGTATATGCTTATTGTAAATGGAATGTGATGTGGTTGTGTGTAGGTTGCAGCATTTTGTATTGTTTGGTGTTGAACAGTACGCATCAAGTGTACTCGTATATGTGAATGTAGTTTAAATGTTAGTGTTGTGCATGCCAGAAGGAATCAGTATTGCACATTTATGCTGTATTTCAGTATTATTTACTGTGTATACGGTTTGTTCATCTCTCCTAACCTCTGGCTATACTTACCTGAGATAGTGGGAGAATAGGAAAATAATCGCTGTGAAGAAGGCGATGAAGAATAGCAGGAGGAAGAGGATACCGGTAGTGTTAGCAGTTCGGCCCATTCTTTGACTCCCGTGTTTTGTCCTTGTCTTAGTGCCTCATCAAACACGGTGACTGTGTGGAAAGATTTATCAGACAACATGAAAACGGTAATTCTCTCCGACAAGGAGAGTATGTTTTCACCCCTGTTTGTTTGTTTGTTATTTTGTCTGTTAGCAGGGTTACTCAAAAACTAAAAGAGAAATTTGGACCAGATTTGGTGGGTAGATAGCCCATGTCCCAGGGAACAATCACTTAACTTTTGGGACTGATGTTTGTTAGTTTGTTTGTCTGTTAGCAGGATTATTCAAAAACTGAAAGAGAGATTTGGACCAGATATGGTAGGTAGATAGTCCTTGTCCCCGGGAACAATCAATCAACTTTTGGGGCCGATCCGGGTCGTATTACAGATTCTGGTTCCGGAAAACACTTTTTGGAAACCCTAATGATGAGAAAACCATACCCATTATGAAGGGTGGTTTGCAAATTACGTTGCCCTTGTCGAAGAGATGCTTTCCAGTGAGTGTCCCTCTAGTTTCTTCTGTAGTGGTACGGAACACTGTTTTGACCAGAGAAAATCTTTTGACGTAGGGATGGGAAATATGATTTATTTTTGCCTTTTCTTTCTAATTAATGAAACGACTTCGCAGGTACTTTTCAGCTGCTTTATTGTTTGTGAGTGTAAAAGGTGCCTGAATAGAGTGACGCTATAGCTTTGCTCGTAAGACAAAATTTGTGTGAACATGGATGCTGGTAAACTGCAAAGTACGGAAGTTGTGAAAGTTTTCTCCAGTAACAAGAAAAAAAGTAAACACGCGTTGGTCTCACGTTCAGTACTTCTCGCGATATAAGTAATAATGAAATAAAATGAAAGTCTGGATCCTGCTTCTTTTACCTGTATCTTAGTCGGGTGTAGTTTCTTGGTATGCCGACCTAACTGCTGTCAGTGTTCTATCTCATGGCGTCTTCAAACACTGAGCAGATGGTGATAAGCTCAATTTACCCTGTGTTATCTAATGTATATATCAGTGTGTGTGTGTGTGTGTGTGTGTGTGTGTGTGTGTGTGTGTGCTGGAGTTTAGTGTACTTATGGCATGTGTAGTCCATATCTGTCCACAGTAAACCTCAAGAGAATTTAATACTTTTGGGCACCTTCGGTACATTTTCAGCTGAATAAAATCGTCTGGCGTCATCTGGTACTAGTATTAACACCCAGGCTCCTATAACTCACTCTCAGCTGAATAACATCGCATGGCGTGAGCTTGAATAAATTACTAGGGAGGACTCAACGACGAGAGAGTCAGCTGCCGTATTCTTGGAAAATGGTAATGCACAGTTGCTGTTCAGGATTATTCGAAACAATACTGCGTTCACTCATGTTTCAAAATACATGCAGGTTTTGTTATAAAGATAGATTGGTCAGCTGAGTATGCATATATTCCACAGCACTAAATACGTAACAGTGGCTGCTAAAATAATGACTAATGTACTGTATAAAGTGACGAACTAAGAATTCTTTTGTTTATAGTTATTCGATTCGGTGAGATCGTTTTTACTTTCTTTCTTTCTCTTAACGATTTTATTCAGGATAAAAGAGACTGCTGGGGGTCTCTTCTTAACCGCACAAAATCTTCTGGAAGTAGCAAGGATGTCAAACAGGCAATCACACTGAACCTAGTAATTTTCAGGTTACATCAGAAAGTTCTACCACTCCTCCTTAACCCCTTTCCCTTCCCCTCTCCCCTCCCACTCCCTCATTTTCTCATTGCCAGTCACGTGTTCGTATCCCACACTCTGCCCTGCTCACCCCTACCCCCGGCCTACTCTGCTCCCCTCAGCACCCTTCCCTGTAACCTACACCTTACCCTCCCCTCCTTTCCCCTTCCCTCCCACCTTGCTCACCCCAACATTCCCTCTCCGGTAACCTAAACCTTCCCCATCCCTCAACCCTCCCACCCTGCACTCCCCCCAAACTCCCTTCCCGTCAACCTACTTCTTATCCTTCCCCCCTTCCCCTTATCCTCCCCCCCTTCCTCCTACCTTCCCACTCACTCCCGGCCTACCGTGCTCCCCCCTCCCTGCAACACTTCCTCCCCTCAAACCCACTTCTTACCCTTACCACCTTGGCCCTGTCCCCCCACCCGCCTTCTTGCTTTACTATCTTTACCTTTAGCTTGTAGAATTAGAAATCATAGTGATAGTCTGCTCTGTAACAAGCAGCCTCGAAAGAACCATTAGGTCTGTTGTTGTTTGCTTTCCTTTGTGCTCCTTTGTACTCTTGGCCTACCCTGCTCCTTCACCCCATCCCAGCACTCCCTTTCCTCCAACCTTCTTCTTACCCTTTCCCCTTTCCCCCCCACTCTTCCACCTACTTCCGACCTACCTTGTTCTCCCTCCCACTCCCTCCCTGGCAACCTTCGTCTTACCCTCCCCACTTTTTCCCCCACCCTTCCACCCACTCCTTCACGCAGTCGACGTGCGGGACACCACGTAAAGCTTTAACCTTTTAAAATGGTGACACCTTTTCCTATTTATTCATTCTGCCTCCAGATGGCTTTATTAAACCTGGGAAAGACTTCTTGCTGAAAGGAGTTAAGCAGGGCCATTTATAACTCCCCAGTTCGAAATAAAGATCTAAGCTCCATGAACTCGTGTGGTGATAGCTATATAGCAAGAATAACGTATAAAAGACGTCCTCGGACTGAAGGGGTTAAGAGTCCAGATTCGCGAATAAACTTACGATCTGTTTGTTGTCGTAACCGTGCTTTGTTCTAAAGGCCGGTCACGAAGAAGAGAACGCTGATTTTCATATGGTCTCCTGTTCTTTTAGCAAAAATAAATCATAGACTGGACTGGGAATTGAACATAGGACTTCCTTTTTTTATACGGACCTCAGCTGCCAAAATTACCATGAAAGTAATTTTGAAGTGAATGGAAATGTGAATTCACGAGAACATAACTGTAGACTACTTCACGTATTAATAAACAAGTGTATGAACTCATGAACACACACACACACCAGGTTATTCTGTAGACTACTGTATATACATGTCAAGAACGGTAGTGAGGATGATGTTTTTAGGACATGTTCTTGGTGGTTCAGACAGTACCTGAAACAAATGAAAATGAAAGGATAAAGTGGAAGTGAAAGTGATGAGAAACGGTGGAAATTTTGACCAAGAACGAAGTGGTAGAATAAAGTGGAGGAGTACCAGTGAAAAACCGTCTGGGTCTGGTGGGAGAGATGTATTTTTGCCTTGGTCGCGCGCAGTGAACTCTGGGATTAGTGGGATGCCAATCAATAGACAAGGAGATAGACAGAGATACATGAATCAGGATGGACGAATAAGGTGCATCAGCAGTTTATTTTAGATAGCCTCAAAATCTGCTCGTTTTCTTCTCTTGCGGTATGTCAGAAAATGGTGTTGATTTCATAGGGGACTGGGAAAATGTTGCTGTTGATTTCATGGGGAACCAGGAAAATGTTGCTGTTGATTTCATAGGGAACCATGATACATATAGGAAACCGGAAAATGGATCAGAAATCAGCAAGTGAGGTAATGGCGAAGTTAAAATACAGTTGGTTCAAGGCAGGTGTAACGATATAATTATCTTATGGGCCAATGTTTAACCCCTGCAGAGAGAGGACTTTTTTTTTTTTTCATCACCTTGATATCTAGGGCTGGTGGCGGTATTGTCAAAGCATAGGGAATGTGACCATGTGGGAAGTAACTCCATCTTGTACAGTGTTCGTGATAAGTGTATGCAAAGGAGACATGGTACCAGACGTAGACTGTAAAATAATGTTGATTACGTGTGTGTGCGGTGTGTTAGAGAGAGCATGTAGAGATTGTCAGACGTGAAAAAATTGATCATGTTGGAGAGTTTCTTGAGTGTGTGGAGGATTTTTTTTATTTGAAGACATGTTATGTGCAGGAGGTGGGGCTGGAACGAGCTCTATTGCCAGGGTAAGGAATAGCTGAGGGAGGTTCAAGGAGCTGTTACCTCACCTAACACTGAGAGGGCGCTTCCTGCTCAAATTTACAGGAACGACAATGATTAGATGGATGTGTAGTGCTTCCTTGAATACGAGGCTTGGGTGGAGGGGGGGGAAGGATTATGATTGAAGAGTTGAGAGGAAGGATGAGACTGGAAGGTACTGGTGTTGTGATAAGGAGGGGTGGTTGGAGATAGTTTGGGCATGTTGAAAAGATTGAGGATGACAGCTGGGTACAGAGTAAACGTCAAGGATAGGGTTGTGAGAGGCAAGCCTAGAGAGACTTGGGACGAGGTCATAAAGTGTGACCTCAGGGATAAGGGACTAAATAGAGAGGCTGCCAGAGATCGAGCAACGTGGAGAGCCGTCATTAGGTGACCAAGACCGACGCATGCAAGCATGCTGAAGCGTTTATAAACGATAAGATACGAAATCAGATGACATTATTCTGTTCAACAGAGGTTCCTCGAACTGGAGTGGTTCTAGACAGTCTTCAGTGTCCCTTCAACTACAAGAGGCCTCCCTTTAGTCGGATATAATCGTGTAGCGCTGGCAAGAAACGCTGAATATAGATGTCAGTGTATTAAACGGGTTGAAACATAATTCTACGAAACTCAGTATTGTTGATGAATATTAATGATACTCCCGTACTAACTAAAATTGATTAGCCTGCACCCCACGTTACAGAGTTCAGTCGGTAGCGATAAAGAGAAGCATGGCACTTCCTGTAAAGTTTCAAGCATACAACCTTTCCTTGAAATCACATGATCTTTTTGGGACTGGTGCAGCTGTGTAGTAAGTTTTGAAGGGGGGGGGAAGGGATTATGACACCCATGGTTATACTGACCCTGATTGCAACATTGGTAGATCTGTTACTCTGCTGTATAGGGTACTTGCAAATGTCGTTGTCTCTATTAGGCGCAGTTTTAACTCCCTGAGTTCAGAGATGTCGTGCTGTCTCCTGACGATTTTATTTATCCAAGAGGTTAGAGGAGTTAGATGCTGCCTTAATAAATCCTTCTGTACTAGAGGCCTTTCCTGAGCTGCGGAGAATCGTCTTGTGGCAGAAAATCTTACTAAGAAGAACGTTCAGCAGATTCATTGTATGATATGCTGGAGGGACGCCGTCACTTGATGACATTGATGTAACCAAGCGGCTCCACTGGCTAGTTATAAAAGTGTCCCTCAACTGCCTCCCTACCGCACAAAAGAAGGATGATATATTGCTAACGAAGAGCAACTCTAGTCTGCAGTCCACTGGACTGACATATAGGCGAGCCTGGAGCCACAACAACAAAAACAGTCTCACTGTTGGCCAGACTTACATGATAACGACGGCCAGAAGTTCATGTGGCAAGTGGAAACCCGAACATAAAGGAGCGAGAAACTTTGCAAAACTCAGTCGAACTCATTTCTTTTACTGCATCCTTAACGAGGTGCGGATAGAGTGACAATTTGCGCCGTGGACGAGCGTGATATGGAATCCAATTGCCTGGAACTCCTGGGTCTAGACATCACTTACACGGTTGGGTGGGAGGAGGGACGGGGGAAAGAGAGAGAGAGAAAGAGAAAAGGAAGAAAGGGAAAGGAGAAAGAGAGAGAGAGAGAGAGAGGGGGGGGGGGATGTGGGAGAAAAGAGAGGAAGGATAATAGAATTCCAAGTCTTCAGCTCTTAATGACGTCAAATCTTTCTTCTCCATAATTTATTTCCTTTCTTTGCTCCTTCTGTCACGTTATTAGCTTTTATTTTTATCAACTAAGGATTATAAGGCCGCTCACTTTCTTGTTAGGCGGACGGTAAAGTAGCCAGACACTGATATACAAACTCACCATCAGTTTCTAGTCGTAACTGAAATGCTTTTCACAGGAAGGACCAGGAAACGAGACTATATAATCTTTTTATGTCTCTTGTTCTTCTGCCAAGGCCTAAATCTGATTTATGAAGGAAAATGATCGTTAGCTGTTTTATGAATCTCATCCTAGACACTCGGCCATAAAAAGCATGAAATCCGATCCGATCCTCACATCCAGGCGGTGCTTTGGTACAAGAGAGGCGTGTAACTGACAAAGAAAGGACTATAAAACGTTGTAAAGCTTTCCATCAAGTTGAAAGGAAGGTTAGGGACTGAGGTAGGAGTAGATGATAAACTGGACAGAGAAGTACTGACCCCGTGGTTCATTACATGGTTATACGTCAAAAGGTATACATCACCACAAGTATACTTTATCAAGCAAACCTTGTCACAGAAGAATACAGATCACAGGAGAATACCTGTGTGCCACATCACAGCATACTACATCACAGCATGCTACATCGCAGTATACCATACTACATCACCGTTATACCTCACCACATGCTATATCACATACAGTAAGTATATACAAAAAAAATATTCCCAATCGCGGTTTACCACGTCACTGTCTACCATGTCACAACATATCATCACAGCATGTTATGTGAAGGTACAGTACATGAAAGTATACTGCGCCCTTGCACATGTACATCACGTGTTCGAAATACAAACATCCTATGCTGAGCGTGTCCCCAGCTGAATATGAACAAGACAGACTCCCTTCCACTTGTCTGCAGAAAAAGGCGTGGCGTTGTAAATGGAGTGGAAACCAATGTTGTCTCCCACCACAGAGTCCTGGGAGGGGGGGGTGCAAAGGTGTATGGATATCTCTTGAATTTGGGTGACATCATTTTTAGATTTCTCTTGCGCTGCCAGTCGACTTAAATCAATCCGCAAAATGCCTTTTAATATTAAAGAGGTTTGTCGATGTCACATAAAACCTCAGCAGTTTAAAATGTCCATCTTTAGCTGAATCAGATCGTCAGGAGACAGCGAAAATAAAATATAGACACATCTGGGTTCAGCTGGTTTAGCACCTATACTGCAGTGGCGTTTTGGGTATACATTTTGC
>JAGKTI010037001.1:0-10978 GCA_018397915.1 Birgus latro
ACACATGAGAGTTGTACTCCATACAGGGGCGAATAAAACCCGTGTACAAGGTCAACAACTGTGCAGGGGTAAAGAAATTCGGAATCGGCTTAGCACATCTAATCTCTTGGAAGCAGATTTCACAAGAGATGTAATATGTTCTTTCCAAGACACCCTCAGGCTTCTATGACTCACTCTCTGGCTCCTATGACTCACTCAGGCTCCTATGACTCTCAGGCTCCTATGACTCACTCTCAGGCTCTTATGACCCACTCACCAAATTAAAACCATCTGCAGTTAGGTGGAATAGCATACTAGTGTTGTCCTAAGTATGAGAGGATTAACGGATGGCGGTATTAGCATCCTCAGGTTCCTCTGCCCACACAAACCGTTTGCTGTTACTGGAATAAAGTACTGGAGAGGACGTTTCCATGGAAGTCATTCTCTACCGCACGCTTAGAATACGTGGTTAAATAAGAGGATCAACAGTAGCCGGTATACAGAAAGCAAGAACATGAGAAAACAAAAGGAAACAAGAAAAAGGGGAGAAAAGGGTAACGGCAAAGAGAATGTGAGGAAAAGGACAGAAAAAGAGAGAGAAAAAAGGTAGAAGAAAGAAAAGAAGAAAAGAGCAATGGAAGGTGACAGACAGAAGGTAATTTATGTACTTAATCGTGCCAACATAACATTAAAGGTCATTACCGCCATATAACCAAAGAAGACATAAAAATACAAAGAAAATATTAACAGTAGGCAATGTAATAGTTTTAAAACGAAGGGAAGACATATTACGGCTAAAACCCCACCCTTGTCAGAATAAATACGAGTTAAAAATAAGGAGAAAATAAAACATAAGAGTAATATAGATGGGTAGTAGTGTAAGCCTCCATCAAGAAGAAAATTAATACTATAAATAAAATCAGAATATTAAAGATTACATTAGATCTTGTGACTAAAAAACTTAATGATTATGCTAAAATCACGCTTCCATTAACATCAATAGGAAGAAAATACAGAATACGGCATCAAAAGACATCACCTACATCAACTATCACGAAAACGTTATCAACGGAGACAGACGAAATATGGCGTGTAATCGATCAGAAGGGAGTGGTGAATGGGGCGGCGCGGAGGAGTAGGTGACTAGGCAGAAAATGTGGCCATGTACAGTATGTGGTCACTAACAGCAGGTGGTGAGGTAGGGGATGCTGTCAAGTTGATTATGTGGTCCGGAAGGGTATGTGGTCACTAGTGTGCGATAAAGAAGAGTATATATGTGGTCAGGGAGAGTATGTGAGAAAGTAGAGTATGTGGCAAAGCAGAGTATATGACAAGGGAGAATATGTTGCAAAGTAGAGTATGTGGCAGGGTAGAGTGTGTGGAAAGATAGTGTGTGGCAAAGTAGAGTGTGGCAAGGTAAAGTGTATGGCAAGGTAGGGCGTGTGGCAAGGTAGAGTATGTGAGAAGGTAGAGTATGTGGGAAGGTAGAATATGTGAAGTGGAAGAGTATGTGAGAAGGTAGAGTATGAGAAGGTAGAGTATGTGAGAAGACAGAGTATGTGGGAAGGTAGAGTATGTAGGAAGGTAGAGTATGTGAGAAGGTAGAGTATGTGAGAAGGTAGAGTATGTGAGAAGGCAGAGTATGTGGGAAGGTAGAGTATGTGGGAAGGTAGAGAATGTGAGAAGGTAGAGTATGTAGAAAGGTAGAGTATGTGAGATGGTAGAGTATGTGAGAAGATAGAGTATGTGGGAAGGTAGAGTATGTGAAGTGGAAGAGTATGTGAGAAGGTAGAGTATGTGAGAAGGTAGAGTATGTGAAGTGGAAGAGTATGTGAGAAGGTAGAGTATGTGAAGTAGAAGAGTATGTGAGAAGGTAGAGTATGACAGAAGGTAGAGTATGTGGGAAGGTAGAGTATGTGAGAAGGTAGAGTATGTGAGAAAGTAGAATATGTGAGAAGGTATTGTATGTGAGAAGGTAGTATATGTGAGAAGGTAGTATATGTGAGAAGGTATTGTATGTGAGAAGGTAGAGTATGTTGGAGGGTAGAGTACAGTAGACTATGTGAGAGGGTAGAGTACGGTAGAGTATGCGAGAAGGTTGTGTACGGCAGAGTATGTGGGAGGGTGGATGGGAGCGGTACAAACTAAAGGTGTATTATCATAACCCACTCTACCGCACCCTCTCTCTCTCTCTCTCTTTGTCTCTCTCTCATTTTTAATCTGTCTGTCTATCTCTCCATGTCCTCCTAGTTTCACAACCATCCAATGACTCTCTCTCTCTCTCTTTCTTT
This sequence comes from Birgus latro, assembly GCA_018397915.1. Lineage (NCBI taxonomy): Eukaryota > Metazoa > Arthropoda > Malacostraca > Decapoda > Coenobitidae > Birgus > Birgus latro. The sequence goes on from JAGKTI010037001.1 coordinate 2,271, forward strand.
TAATCCATCTCTACCTAGTTCCACCACCATTCAATGACTCTCTCTCTCTCTCACCTGATAATACAAAGCCAAGCAACCAAGGCCGCGCCAAAAAGCCACCTAACGATTGTGTTTGGCTGCGGTCGTTTCACAGCGGAGGAGTTTGATGCCAGCGACAGGCCATCTCAGCGCTGAATAAAACCGTGTGGAGGCATGGGGAATATAGACTGAAGACGCTGTGGTGGTGGTGGTGAAGAGACAAACCCTTTCACTGCGATGATGTCTCTTTCAGTATATTCTTGCTCCTGCCATGCGACTGTGTTCAAATCAGGTGAGCACCTTAGAAGCGAAGGTGTCCACAAAGAGTATGCAAACCCTCCAGTTCCCAAATGTCTCTTCCAAGCTGAACAAAATCGACCGAAGATAACAAGCGTACAATACAACTAGAGGACAGGACGAAAGGAGGAGCAACGACAGGAGGAAGTTTTCTACAAGACATGAAGAAGGAAAGAGAAAAGAGGAAAGAAATGGAGTGAGGTAGTGCTGAAGAGAAAAGAATACAAGACAAGATGACACGACAAAGTGTAGAAGAGAGAAGAAGCAAATGAAAGAAGTTAGGAGAGGTGTGGATAGAGTGCAGAAGTACAAAGGAGTACAAAGGATAGCAAACAGCAACTGACCTACTGGATTTTTCGAGGATGTCTTTTATTGGGAATGTTTAGCCAACGTTACTAATATTTGAGACGCTGATGTGTAAAGGAAAGCAGGAAGGCTCAGAGAGGCGAGACAATGAAAGAAGGTGAAGATACGAGAGAAGAAAGGATTGAGTAGAGAAGAGGAAGAGAGAAGTGAATGAAGATGGGAGGGCAGACGGAAGAGATGAAAAGAAGAAGAGACAGGAGAAGAGGAGTGTCTATAAGAGAGAGGAGGGAAAAGAAATAAAGAAGCGAAGGAGAGGAGAGACAAGACAAGGAAAGAGGAATGTAGAAAAGAGAAGGGAGAGGGGAAAACAGCAGGAGGGAGAAGAAAGGAAGATGAGAAGTAGGAAAGACAGAGTGAATGAAAGAAAAGCATTCGGGAGCCGAATGCTAATCGTCCGCCAGAATATGATGTTCGCCAAATCCAAGATTTAGGCCATAACTTGATACCCTGAAGGTTTCACGCTGATACCTCAAGCAGTTCATGAGATACAGTGCTGTTAAAGGCGGGCGATAAAAACTAATTGACGTTTGGCAGCCATTTTGGTGCCCTTGACCTTGACCGCAAGTGCCCATTTTCGAACTCGGCCAAGATTTTGGCCATACCTTGATACCCCGAAGGTTTCAAGTTGATAGCTTAAGCCGTTCATGAGATATAATGGGAACACACACACACACACACACACACACACACACACACACACACACACACAGAGCGGCAGGCAAAAACATTATCGCTCCGCCTTCTAAGGGCGGCCGATAAAAAGAGAAGAGAAAAGAAGAGATTACAGGTAACGGTATGGAATACATGAAAAAAGAGGGAAAAGAAAACAGGAGAGTGGAAGAGAGATGAGGACGGAGTGTAGAAGAGAGAAGAAAGGAGGAAGAAGAGAAGAAAAAGGAAGATAAGATAGACTGTAGAGGAGATAAAAGGCTTAACCCCTTGACTGCGATGACATCTTTACTGCTTCAATCTTGTTGCCTTCAGACGATCTTTAAATTTGGTGAAACCTCCCGCAGTGAAACAGCTACAAACGAAACTCTCCTATTGTGAAATGCTTTCTTTTTAAATTTCATTCATTCTACCCTTGCCCGATTTTATTCAACTTAGTCGGAAGCCACAACGGAGAAGAGGTTAAGTGAATATCCAGCCAATCGTAAATTCATAATCACCACTGTAATATGATCATTACCATAATAAGCCACTCAGAACCATAAAAAGTCAACTCATAACTCAGACAAGTCACTACCTTACACACACACACACACACACACACACACACACACACCAGGCTCGCGTCTTCTTTACTATTTTATTGCAGTTAATGCCAGGCGACTTTTTTTCTCCTGAGAGTAAGTAATACACGCCTGAGAGCTAAAAGCCAGCCCATTAACCTTTTAAGTGTGATCACATCTCTCTACATCCGCACACGAAAGCTCTGGGGGGTTATGCGTCTGGCTTTACTTGCTTTTCTGTCTGTGTCAGGAAGATAATGGAAAACTATGGGCTAGTATTACACCAAATTTTGGATCAGTGACTTGAGAGGTTAACTCAGGCAGTTCTGATCTGATTCTGATCAAAATTAGTGGAAGGGATGAGAGACAGGAAGAATGAAATGATTCAGTGTTGAGAACAATCGGCTGGAGACAGAGGGCACAGGACGAGGTCAAAGGTTCAGGCCTTTAACTCAAAAGAATACTGATTCGGTCTGGATCAAACTACATGGCAAGGATTAAAGGTATCCACGGATGAGGTGATCCGATTACCAGAACAATATGTCAAAGGGCAACGTCACAGGGTAAACTTAATCACTTGATTCACTTTGGATCAAGCTTTGTGGATGTGTTGATGGTCACGTAAGAATGAAGGATATCAGTTATGGGCCTAGGAGATACGGTGGGATCAAAGGTACCGCATTTAACCAATTACGGGACGCCAGTGTTGCACGCTGTGAATGCTCCTGCTTGTTTCGGAGTGTAACCCTTTAGGGGCAGGGCCTCACTTAGGTATACTGTACATTCTAGGTACCTCTCGACGATGCTATTCTGCTGAGGGAAACTCCTGTCGTCGGAAAGGTAAGAATCAACTAGATTTCGATTAACCCATAGACAGCAGGACCTCATCTGCGTATTTTGTTTTGGCTGCCTCAAGACATGTCACCAAAAAATGTCCAAAGACAGCCACTAACAAAGCCACATTAAACAGAAAAGCCGCATCAGAGAAACAAATTAGCCACTCCCTAATCACAGCATGTCATCGCATTCAGAACGTCAGCATCTATCAAACACTTGCCTAAAGCCACCTCAAAAATGCATTACAAATATCTCCGAATGCCACTCACAAACAGAGAAGGCACCCCAGAAATCAGGATGCACATAACCAAATAAAGTATACACCAAAACTCATCAACGTCTTCATTCGATGGTGTGGTTCTTCTTGTATTCTTGTTACTTTCAAAGGCTTTTGTTTAGCTTTGTAGTAATTTTTCGAAACAGGGAGGTTTGTATAACCTTAACTAATCCCTTCATTGCTAGACATGGAGCTGGGGAGGGTCACCTTTAACTAGTGGCACCAATAGGACCGGCCGGTGGAACTGCCCGGTTATACATACATCTCGCAATCCCCTCCCTATCCCCGAAAGAAGGATGATAGGCTTTTGATAAAGGGCAACCTCGGTCTGCTGTCCTCTGGGTTCATGTTTAGGGAAGCCTGAGGGGAAAACGTTCCCTATAGTATGTCTGCCATTACCTGAGGCTATAAAGTTGGAACGAGCGTCCTTGAATATTATAGTCAGTTTGTTTTTACATGAGACAACTGAGTCCCTCGTGGTTGTATAAAATATGATGAATCTTAGTTGTGAGGTTGGAAATGAGCCGCCTTGATTACTACTTAAACACGGCCATCTGACTACACCTGACCATCAACCCAGCTGAAAAGGACTACGAATCTTGGTCAGATTAGAAAGCAAAAAGTGCCACAGTTGACTGAACGTTTATATACATTATCTGTGTTTACATACTCAGGACAAGAGCATCTCATAATCGCAATCTGCTTTAAACCACAAGACGTCGTTTATGTTGTGTCTTTTTTTATATCCAAACGAGTATACACAGTTTAGGGAGGATTTCTCAAAGTGGTGGGGTTAGCTACAGCCTTCATTAACCCTTTCATTATTAAAGGTCTTTTCTGAACCAAAACAGAATTGTTATGATGTAAGCAAATAAAACTTAACCATATGTCATCGAGCTGAAGGTGTTAATGATACAGAATCATACTCATATATTCACTCATTAACCCAAAACTAAACCAAGTACCTGATTATTTTAACACTGTACTCATTCTGATATTATAATTTCACCCTTTATTTTCATCAATCCTTTTTTTTTTTTTTTAATTCTTGCTGCCTCCAGACGATTATATTAATCTTGGAAAGGCCTCCTGTATTCAAACGTGTGGTGAAAGCTTTATCTAACTCGCATAGTTCAGAAGGTCTCTCTAAAGCTAAGTAAAAGCGTTCGAGAATAGCAAGAATAAAATACAAGCTAGCTATTTCATGTGACTGAAGGGGTTAACGTAGCAGCAATAATTTAACTTCCACCTTCAATATGCCATCCATAAGTTTATCTGGTTACTCTCGGACGTTCAATATCGGAGCTCATCGACGGTCGCCGCGATAGTAAACACCCCTAGTGGTCTTATTACCCTATCATTTTCGGGGACAACTCTACATTTTATTACACCTATTGAAAAACAATTTTATTCAGCTGAAAACAAGTTACAAGAATCAAAGCGTAATACTGGTAGTAAAATCGTCCCATGGTGGTGATAACACTGCCACTGTACTCCATCCAGCGGCAGAAGATATTATTCATGCGAGGCGCAGGACCTGTGCCAACTTCCCCATCGCCCCTTCGCTCCCCCCTCCGTCATACCCTCCACCAGTCCCTCTCTATATCACACCTTCACCTCCACAGCACTCTTACTCTGGCCAATACTGTCTGCCCGTATTACTCCAGTAGTAGAACAATATCCTCTGACTGAAAAGCTTCAAATAAAAATGTTAATAAGGCACCGAACACACGATGGCAGTAACTTGTGCTCACGACCCTTCATATACCTAGAGTCGTTTATTCGTGATACTGCTCGTAGCACCTCTTAGTTATTTTTTGCCGCATTTCACTTTACTATACTCTGGTGTGCTATAAAAGCAAACTGTGTCCGATACTGAAATGATACAGATTCCATACAAGAAAACATGAAGGTGTAATATTCAAAGTAAATTACTAAAAGAATTTGTTATGAACTTTACCATGTTTAGTAGAACAAGTCATGTATTACTGATTCAGATTGTGGCGAAAAAGAAAATGATACACATCAGATGCCACACAGAAGACCAACGAGGTGTAATATGCTAAATAAATGGCTCGAGAAGAGCTGCTACGAAATGTCCTATGCTTCTATGATAATTCTTTAGTTAAAATACAGAGTATTTCTGCCTGTATCCTACACAGCCTAGGCAACGATGAAGCAGATAACCACTGCTACAAGTTTATGACTTGAAAGACGGGAATTCTATAACCTTACTGCAGTTCCATCCTATGCCAGCGAACACACACACACACCCGCATACGTATATCTAATATATTACTGAACACATGACCGTAATAACCCAGGCTGGTGCCCCTCCAATATCTGCCCTATGCACAGGGTTGTAAATGGTGTGGTGGTGTGGGTGGTGTTAGCACTCCACTTAAACCCGCCTTCATCACGCCTGATAACCCGATAAGATACACGGTATATTTCACTATCGTGTGCTTTTCTCCAATACAGCGAAGATACCTAAGCCACCTAATCCCTTTCACCTCTGGTGATGGCCAGGTGTATTCAAACTATGGGATCGATCTTGACTAGTAACTAAGGAGATTCATTTCTATCTCGTCCCTAATGCTCATCGAATTTTAGTTTGTCCGGTAAAAACAAATCGATTATTAGCATTACTAGGCCACCCAGTCATAAATATCGTTTAAAATAAACAAACAAAAATATACTGTGACAAGAAAGACAGAAATATGGCTGGTCAATTCTCTCAACAAAAAATAGTCAATAATCCACGCCAAACGACCAGCAGACACACACATTACAGCAAATGGTAACAAAATATGAAACTACAACTTATCTTAATCAAAGTAGGGTTCTGTAAGTATAACTAGCCAATCAAAAGGGGAAAAATATCCCTACACAGAAAATTTTATATAATTCATAACAAAGCAAATAAACTTACCAATGTTTCCCTTTCCATAAATAAGAGCAAATATACACATCAAGGAAATTCAGCCCTTCTCCAACAAATATGCCAGTAATTCCTGAAACAAAATCACCTACACATCATTATTTCAGCACTTCTCAAAGCCAGAAGTGAGCCATCTCATATACCGTGGCAATTTCCAGAAACAACTGAAAAATAATGCAAAAGATAGTTACTTTTTTTTTTAACATCAGATACGAAGTCTTGTCACACACACACACACGGGTTATATATTTCAGGTTCTGGGTAGGTCTCTGCGTAATAATGATAATATAACAAATCTGAACATAAACTAAACCCGAGTGCAATTTCACCCACATACGAACACAGTGAAGGGCAAACTAGCACAGAAAGATAATACATTTAAAAAAAAAAAAACTTTCTGCTGTAAATCCCGCTCATAAATTAACCTAATTAGCTCTACTGTATTTCCTTACGGTCAATATCTACTCGAGAGAAGGTAGAGGAGGTGGAATCAACCTATAAGGAGGGGCAAAACTCCCATAAATTCTCTACTTCTACTCCCTAACGCAACGATTAGAGAGCCAGAGAAGTAGTGGGAGAGGTAAAAAGGTAATGGAGAACGAATGGGGAGGGAATGTGGAGGAATGGAGAGAGAAATTAGCAACAAATTAGCCATCTGTTTAGCCTACATCAAGTTCAGTGGGGCTGTGGGATGCAGGTTGGAAATTATGTCATGCTGATTAAGGGGAAGATTCCAATCTGACTTCACGGTTCTGGGGAGTAAACCACACCTGCTAAACAAACCTACAAGGACGGTGCATATATTTATTCCCCGAGTCCCTTACTCCTGGTGGAAGAAGGAGTGAAAGAAGAGGAAAAGTGTGTGTGAAAGCGCCCCGCCTAGAAAGAGAGTGTGTGCGTGTGTGTGTGTTTTTCGAGTACTCACATCAAGCGAGACTAAGGCAGTGAGGACGTTCCTGGCCACCACGCCTTCCCGCCATTAGATCGACCGCCTCACGTTACTCCAAGATGGGCTTCCACGAACCAAGTCACTGACTACGGTGGCTTTACTAACTCACAGCCATGGGCGAAGAATTAACTAAAGGCACTGCAAGCTTCGCCGCGACTTACGCCACTGGCCGCTACTCAAAGTCTCTAAGGCTCGGGCACTGGCTAACTAGTCCCCTTGCTTTGGCCGCGTTTCGTTCCACTTGGTCCCGCCAGGTCAGCTTCACTTTCAGCCCCTTCTATCCTACTCAGAGGCGCCAAAACACTAAAAGATCCCCGAATCCCCCGACAAAATTTACCTTGTTAATAACCCAGCCTGTTAAAAATCACCAGGCCAGGGGATGGCTTCTGTTTTGGCGTCGGCCGAACGAAAATGACAGGAACCGGCCTCGAATTCCCGCCAATTTCTCCGTCCGCCACATCGAGCGCATGCAGGCAAGTCGGCCAATAGGAAGAAGCCTTACAAGCGAGTAGCCAATCAACGTGGGCCTTACAGAGGGCTTGGAGCTCCTGTGTGGATCAATACAAGACCAACGCGCGCACACACTACCACCAGCCGCGCCAACGATTTGATTAACATCGATTATTCGGCAATGATTAAAAAAACGCAGGATAAACAACAACATAATGCACACACAATAAATATGCAAGGTGCCTATCAATGTCTGGCCAGTAATATCAATCGCAGTGCTTCCTATTTCCGTTCCTCGTCGGGAGGGGGCGCAAGAATCAATGAAAGTTGGAGAAAAAATCTTTACGGGAGAGGCCTTTTATTTTTCTTATTGGAGATGGTCAAGTTTCCTTTTGTATCATATCAATCGAGGAAGTCAAAAATGAAAAAAAGAAATCCGATAGATAGGTAATTAAATGGGGAGGGGAAGAGAGGGGGGAGGAGAGGAGGGGAGAAGAGGGGAGGGGCAGGGAAAGTGGGAAGAGAGGGGAGATGGAAGAGAGACGAACGGAAGGGGAGAGTAGAGGAGAGGGAGGGGACGGGGTGGAGAAAATGGGAATGAAGAGGACAGAGTAAAAAGGGAGTGAGAGAAAAGGAAGGAGAGGAGAAGGAAGGAAGGAAGAAAAGCAAGTGAAGGAAAAGGAAAGTAATGGAAGGGAATAAAATAGACGAAGCAGGGATAGGGAGAATGGGAGGAAAAAAGGGGAGGGAAGGAAGGAAGGAAGAGGGAAAAGAGATGAGGAGAAGAGAAATAGATGGGAAAAGGGTGAGAACAAAAATAAAGATGAAGGAACAGTGAAGGGGGAGGAAAAGGGAGGAAGGAAAGAGCAAACGTCTAGAAGGAAGGGAGGAGAGGAAGATAAGAGGAAGGGTATAGAGGAGAGAGGAACGTAAGAGAGGAGAGAGGGAGATTAGAAAGGGGAAAGGAGAGAAGAGGATTTGGTAGGGGAGAGGGAGGGAGGAAGAGAAGGGGATAGGGAGGGAGGGAGAGGAAAGGGGGATTAAACTGAGAGGAGCGATGGAGAAGAAAGGAGAGAGAGAGAGAGAGAGAGAGAGAGAGAGAGAGAGAGAGGCACGCAAGGAAAAGCATAAACTGTGGTAATGCATTGAAGGAAAAATAATACGGCGAGACAGAGAGAAAAAAAAAGACAGACAGAAAGAGAGAACAGGGAGAGCAATAAGAGAAACAAGGAAACAACACAATTAAGAAGAGAAGGAAAAGAGGAAGAAAAAATGGAAAAAAAATAAGAAAACCAGGAAAAAGAAGAAAACAAGGACTAGAATGAGAGAGAGAGAGAGAGA